>CAUYSK010119965.1:0-44822 GCA_963575035.1 Avahi laniger
TGTCATCTGCAACTAAGAACTACGATTTATACTCTTGTCATTGTAACATTGTTTATAATCAAAATATTAGAAGCCTGACATGGTGGTGAACCCCTGTAGTTGCAGCTACTTGGGAGGCTGAGGTGGGAGGATGGCTTGAGCATAGGAATTCAACGTTGCAGTGAGCTATGACAAGGCCACTGAACTCCAGCCTGAGCGTCAGAGCGAAACCCTGTCTCAAAAAAGAAGTACAAACTCAGCGCCCCCTGGGGAAAGAAGGGGTGGCTAACTACATGCACAGGACACAGGGGTTGGGAGCCAGGGCGTTGGTCCTCTGCTCTTGAACAACCCCATTTTTCCTGGCGTCCCACCAGGGAGCTGTCACTGTCCTCCCCCACAGACCCTCACTCACCTACAATTCTGGGAAATCTGCCTCTGCCCTGCTTAGGAGAAGAAGAGAGAGAGGCCCCAGGCAGCCTCCCTCTGGCCTTGCCCCTTCCAAATTCTGGTAGCAAAAGCACTGAGTCAGCCCTACAAATGAGAGACAAGTGAAACTAATGTTTTTCCATTTGTGTGACTATGGTTCTAAATACCACAGAACTGAAATGAACTATGGTTCAGAAATACCTCGCGAGGAGAACAGCTGAGAGGGGGATGTGTTCCCTGGGTTGTCTTAGACCCCTCTCACCCATGGGCCTTAGACATACACGAACATACTTCCCTAAGGGACACAACAGGTGACAAAGCTCTCCTTCCAAGAGGAAAACAGAAGCAGGGAGAGATCGGGAGTCATGTCAATGATGAGCCCGGGGCTCGGGTGTACCCCCTGGGTGTCCTGTCCCCCTGCCAAGCCTCCATCCTACTGAAGCCCCATTTCACATCTCCATTGGCTTCCAGAGGATTTGGAGGAGCCCTTTTTCTTCCTTTTTCTCTTGTTAAATAAAAATTATAGGAGGCCATTGTTTTGGACTAGGACCCACAGACCAGACTAAAAATCAAAATGGAGTCACTCGTGCTATAAAGTTCCATGTCACCAAAGCCAAATTCAATTTTTATCTGACCTTCCAAGAAATGAAAAGAGACACATAACAGCTGATTTCCCAAAAGGCCAGTTTAAATCTTCAGTCGGCATGATAATGAAGTTCCCTCTACTTTAATCCTCACACAAAAAAGGTAGCCCAAAGTAACCCGATGGTAACTAGTTATTTTTCTATTGTTCTAGCTCCCTGTTCTCCCCACCCCAACACACACAGAAAAATAACTTTGAAAAGTAGCTACTGCTCTCTTTGTCCTCTGGGTCTGCTTTCCCCAGCCCTTCCCTGTCTAGAAAGCCGATCTCTTCTGCTCAGCTCAGCGGAACACGCATTCGGCTTTACGGAATGAAGTATTGCCCAATTCTAGAATCATAAATAAAGCCAATTGAGATCTTTATATTAGATTTGCTGGAATTTTGTCTTTTGACACTCTTTTCTTTTCTATCAGGACATGTTTCCCAGCCTTCCTGTGGAAAATCCCTGAGCTGGCCACTTCCTGTTTTTGTTTTGTTTTCCTCCCCCAGTGGTGTGCCCTTTGACCTTTTGTCCTTCGTCAGGATCCTGGTCTCAGACTGGGAAACCGTGCTCAGGCGGAACCCCAGCCCTGAGCAGGGTGCGCGCAACTGGGGAAACTGAGGTTTGTAGCCCAGCCCTGCTCACGGGCTGTGTGTGCCGAAACAGATCATTTCTCCTGGGGGCCCTCTGAGTCACTTCTTCACCTAAAACTAGGTCGCTGAGAAGACTGAGAGATTTGTTTCTGGAGATGCCAGCCCACTATAGCTGCACGCTTCAGTAATAATCGTTCCTGAGCTCTGAAACTTCTTGATCCACTTTTATTTGGGGATGGGGCTTGTCTTCTGCTTTGTTTTGACAATTTGACCGGCTGGGACTATACCCTGGTGACGCTTGTTCTTTTTCCTTCTGTCTCCTGTTTTGTCCCCTTCCTCTGGGCCCAGCATTCCTGGCATACTTGGAAAGAGCAGGAGCTGGCCCAAAGCCATGTTTCTAAGTATCTTCTCAGCCCTGCAGCCCCGTTTCCAGCACAGTCTCTTTGCTTTTGTTTATTCTGAGCTTCCCAGGCCCAGGCCAATGGCAGATGCAGGGCAGGCCCTGGAATCAGCCGGGGGCGAGCTGGCTGGAAACTCCAGGCCCCACCACCTCCAGAGGCGGAACACGCAAAATGGTTGGACAAAGGAGGAGTTAACCATGCTCCCGTCTGCGGGGAATTTCCCCAAACACATCTGGCACCTACAAAGAAGAAAGGAAGAAAGAATACCAAACAGTGAGCCTCCTCTCCCCCCTACCTTTGAGGATTTACTATGTGGAGCAGTGGTCCCCTGCAGCCTCATTAAGGGCTCTGAGTTGAGCATGATTTTCCCTTGGTCACTGTCTCCCAGAGTGACCTTTGCCAGCCCACTTAACCTCTCTGGGCCTCAACTTCTCTCTCTCTGAAGGTGCTGAGGGAGGCTGAACAGAGTGGATAAGAGGCCAAGGCACTTCCGGCCAGGGTAACAACCAGTGACACCCAGTGTGACCTCGTTTTCTGTCGAGCCCGGCTAGATCGCCCCTCAATTTTACCTGGAGGAAAGGTCAACCCAATTCATAGCAGAGGAAAATCTGAAGTTTACTCTACTCTCTAAATTGTTTTCAAGTTCCCATGGGGGAAAGAGATTGATTCATTTTGTTAATAAGCAAAGGTCTTATTTTTCCACCTTCGGTCGTATAAACGTCAAAGGAAAAAAGCTTCATATTCAATCAAAAAAAAACAGTTCCAGCATTTTTAAAAAGTCAAGTAGAGATAAAACAGATGATCCTCCAAGGAGAAAAAAAGGGCTTTAACTCCAAAACCATAATACCTTAAATTATCTAATGTTTAACTCCCTCCACAAAGGCCTTGTGCGAGTGTTTGCCTGTGTTAAAGAACAGTTAAAAGCATAGACTGTATAGGAGCAGCAGGCAAGATTCCTCCAGGTTTCTTTGCCCTTGGACGAATCAAACCACTGAGAAGGCCGAGGATGATGAGGGAATGCATTTAAGTGGAGCCATGATACGGTATAACATTCAGAGCTCTGATTACACACCCGTGTTCACAGCAGCATTATTCAATAACAGCCCAAAGGTGGCACATCCATCAACACCTGAATAAACAACACGTGTACATCCAGACAACGGAACAGTACTCAGCCTTAGGAAGGAAGGACATTCTGACACCTGCTACAACATGGATGAACCTTGAAGATTTTGTGCTAAGTGAAATAAGCCAGCCACAGAAGAACAAATATTATGTGAGGTTCCTAGAGTCGTCAGATTCATAGAGACAGAAAGTAGAATGGTGGTTTCCTGGGGCTGGAGGGGCGGGGGGATGGGGAGCCGGTGTTTATAGGTACAGAGTTTCGGTTTTGCAAAATGAAAAAGTCCTAGAGATGGAGGATAGTGATGGTTGCACAACAGTATTAACGTCCTTAACGTGACTGAACTGTGTACGCTCAGAAATGGTTAAGGTGCTAAATTTTAAGTTACGTCTATTTTACCACAATTAGAAATTTTTTTAATCAAAAATTTGAAAAATTTCAGAGTTCTGAATACCGAATTCTGAGTGACTAAGCCACCTTCCCCTTCTCTACGCATTTACACAGCTCTTCTCGAGAACCTTCGCTTGGGCCTTTAACTTAGAGCCCACGCGCAGGCAGGAACCCACACGCCACTGCTGGGTTCGGAACTCAGCCCGAGCCACCACGTCCTCATCTGCGAGGGAAAGAAAGGGCAGCTCTTTGCCCTGTTTGACTAATGGAAAAACCAAAGGTCACGGAGGTTAAGTAACTTGCTCAAGGTCACACAGTTCACAGGGTCTGCCCCCAGTTAAAAGTTCCTGGTGGAGCTGTCTCCGGATTTATAGTCCCCCAAAGGATTGAATAAACACGGGACAAAACCAACGTTTGTCTGTGAAGAGATGGGAACGTCATGCCAGCCAGGAATCGGTTTTCCAAAACGAGCCCTGAAACCAGTGCCACCTGGACAAAGCGATCTGGAAGGACTTCACACCTGCCCCGTGGGCTGGGCCCCGTCCCCCACAGAGCGCTGGGCAGGGGAGGTAGCAGGCATTCAACAAGCAGTCGCGAAACGGGGCGGCCCGTGCAGAGATGGAGAAAGCGACGAGTGTGGTCAGAGCACAGAGGAGAGTTCCGGATCTCCCTGGAGAGGAGCAGCCGTCCGCTGAGGCCCGGGAAAGTGGGAACTACCCACGTGTGTAAAGGCCCAGGACACAGAGAACCCAGAGAACCTTCCCTCTGCCTTCCCGCATCCCCGGTGTTTCCTCAACCCTGGCTCATTCCATTTCCTATGAACACGCTGTTCTGTCACCCCTGTGTAAAAGACCCCCCAATGGACCCCACCTCTGCCTGCTTGTATTACTTTCTAGGGCTGCCATAACAAAGTACCACAGACTGGTGGCTTCAATGACAGAGATTCATAGTCTGCCAGTCTTGGAGGCTGGAAGTCTGAGACCAAGGTGTCGGCAGGGCCGGTTCCTTCTGAGGGTGAGAGGGAGGCTCTGACCCAGGCACCTACCCCGGCTTCTGGCAGCCTCAGGCAGCCTCAGGCATCCTCGGCTTGTAGGTGGCTGTCATCTCCCTGTGTCTTCACATCACCTTCCCTCGGAGCACTTCTGTCTCTGTGTCCAAACATCCTCTTTTTATAAGGCATTTTGGGTTAGGGCCCACTCTAATGATGTCACCTTAACTCAATCATCTGCAGAGACCCTATTTCCAAATAAGGTCACATTCACAGGTTACTGTGGGGTTAGGTCTTTAACATCTTCTGGGGGACACAGTTCAACCCATGTCACTTCCCACATCTCTGCTCTTCTTTGTAGCAAAAAGCCCTCAAAAGAGTTGTCTGGACTCAAAGGAACAACCCTGGGCCAAGTGATGTCACTCCCTGGTCTTAAATGCCATCTCTTTCCGGTAACCCTCACATTCGTATCCCCAGCCCCAACCTCACGCCAGAGTCTCACACTCATGTGCCCCATTCCTTGTTTCAGCACATTCAGGCCAAAGCCCACCAGTTGTCCTGGACTATCTTCTTTCCCCCTCACATTCAGCAAGGGTGGCCTCATCTTCAGCGTTCGTGGCAAATATCACCACTCCTTGTCACATCCTCACCAGCGTCTCTCCCCTAGAACACCGAAAGAACCTCTTCACCGCTCTACTACCACCCACATGCTCGTTCCCAACACAGCAGCCAGATGATCAATTAAAAACTTACAGCACATCAGATCACGCCCCTGTGCCCACTTAGACCTTCCTGTCACATGCAGGATAAAAGCCGAATTCCTTACCATGGCGAGCCCGACGACCTGGCTACCAGTCCGAGCCCAGCTGCCTACCACTTTCCATGTTTCTCACCCAGCTCTTGCCACATAGGCCTTGTTGTGGTTCCTTAAGCTCTCCAAGCTCATTCCTACCACAGGGTCTTTGCACATGCTCTTCCCTCTTAGCTGTAATACTCCTTCTCCTTACTGCAGGGGCTTACTTCGTTCAGTCTCAGCTTCAGTCAGACCACCAATCCTAATACCCTTCCGAGGTCATTGTCCAGCCCTTACCTTGCTTTATTTTTCTTCAGTATCACCTATCAAGTATGTTGTCTATTTATTCAGTTATAATCTGCCATCAGTCTAGAATGTAAGCTCCATGAAGACAGGAACTTATCTCATTTGCCACGGTGTCTCCAATGCCTGGAACTAATGCTCGTTGAAAACTGAGAACTTTCTTTTGGGGGCAACGGGAAGACTATGAGGGTTTATGCAGAGGAGTGACAACATCAGAGTTTCGTTTTGAGAGTTCCTTCTGGTCGCTGAGTGCAGAAGAGACTGGAGGCGGGATGGGTCTCCGGGTGAGAGGCAGTGCGCCAGCCAGCGCAGACGTGCAGAGGGATCTTGTAACCTGGACAGTTAGGGGATCAGATGGTCTAGAGTCAAATCTTTCCGGGATTTGGGGCACATCTGCATGTCTCAGTTTCCTCGTATATTAAATGATGTTTCATTAATTCCTACTATATAGAGTTACTTTGGGGGTTAAAGAAAACTCGGCTTATAAAGCTCTAAGCACAGTGGCTGGCACATGGCCAGTGTTCTGCTAACATCAGCTATTGTCTCCATGAGAATTGGCAAGACTTAGAATTTAACAGAGGCAAAGCGTGGGAGAAAGTAGGGTGCCGAGGGGGAAGCCCACGGTACCAGCCTGAGAACCAGGGCAAACGCTGTTGCTGCCATTTGAAACTGGGGTGCTGTGCTGGAGGAGCAGGTTTGGGAAGGGACATGGCCCTGGGTTCAGCGTGGGGCATGTTGAGGTTGCTGCACCCGTAAGATCTCAGGTCCAGAGCCGAGGAGAAGGCTGGGGGAAGATGGCGGTCTGGAAGTCACACGGGCACGGAAAGGGTATTGGCAGCCATGCGGGTGATTTGAGCGGAGGATGCCAAATTGAATGAGAAATGACCCTAGGACAGAGTTCTAAGAACATTCACAATTAAAGGAGTGAGGTCACCAACAAAGGACCTTCAGAAGGTGTGGCCCGAGGGGAACAGGATACAAAGGAGAAAAGCGACATGAAACTCAAGGGGAAAAGGGACCTTCGAGAAGGTAAAGGAGAGGTCAGCAGTGCCTGGTGCTTGTTTTTTCCTGTCTAGACCTGCGGGGAAGCCTATGGAGGTCGTCACAGAATCCCGCATCCCGCCCAAGTCTGTCTCTAGTCATCCCGCGGAGGTTTCGTTGTAATTCACCAGATCCTCGTTCAGACACTTCATCTTCCCAATTTCCAAACTGTCCCAACTGTCACACAAGCTGATCCGAGCCTTCCAGGCTTCTCGGACTCTCCAGCCAAGCAATTTCTCCTCCCGGGACCACGTGTTCTCTCTGCAAAGACCCCCTCGGCCCCACACCCCACTTATCTGGCCGCAGCCCTGGGCCACCCGGCGCCGTGCGGAGGCTGCAGACCATCACTGGGGTGTTCGGCGTAGAACAGATGCCTGAGGAGGACGGGCAAGCCTGCCTCGTGCTAGTTGATCATACATCTAAAAGACTGCATTTTTGCTACATTCAAACACGTGCATACGCACGCATGCGCACGCATGCGCACACAGGCACGCTTTTTGTTCCAGTTTAACTCACAGGTGGAAGGTGAGCTCTCGCCTCGGCCTTCTCATCACAGGCGAGGACACCGCTGCGCGAGGAGCTCAGTGACCTGCCACAACCCGCAGCAGGGAAAGTGCGCGTTGCCTGGGAGCGCTCTTCCTCTCTCCAGCTCAGGGCTCTTTCGAACTTCCTCCAGTGTTTCCTGCTAACACACACCCTGCCCTCCCTACAGAACTCAGCCCTGAACTTTCTCCCGCCAGCACTCCCCTCCGTGACCAACCCCTGCTAACTCGGAGTGAGCGACACTGGAGAAGGCTGGCCTCCTCCGGAGAAGAAAGAGAAGGGAGTCTGGTCCTCCTGGGGCCAGACACCAGCTGGGACCCTCCCCTCGGGTCCCCCGGCTGCTGGCACGCATGGCAGTGGGGGAGGCGTGGCGTGGGAGGGCTCTCTTTCCCAAGCTACAGGGAAAACTCTGCCCTAAAAATCTTTTCAACCTGGTCCCCACCTCTAATGGGTGTTCCACAAGTGTGTGCACCACACATGTCCTTCAGAGGCTAAAAAGCCTTCACGGCTACCAGGGCACCTGGACGGGCTCGAGCATGTGCCTGGAATCCCCAGGACAGCTCCGGAAGGAGCTGACTTCCCCGAACTTCTCGAGAAGCCACACAGACCGCGGACATCCTTCAGAAACAAGCTCCCCGGCACTGCAGCCTGGGCAACAGAGCCAGACCACTTCTCTAAAAAACTAAAGTGAAAGAAAGAAAGGAAAAGAAATGAGCTCCCTGGGCCGGCTCTGCTTGGAGGAGGGATCCTCAGACAGTAACATCATACCTATAGGGGAGACCCGAAAGAGACTCTTTTCAAAGCAGTTTTTCTATCAAGACCTGGGCAAAATGCGTTCATTAGAGAACATGAGAGCAAACTCAGAATCCACAGCTGGTTTATGACCTTCCCTCTGAAATCCCAGAAAAAATATATCCTATAATTTATCTTAGGGTGCCATCAGACAAGGATATATATATACTGTATATCTGAATCCTGTGTGTCTGTATGAATCCTGCATATATATTAACCATATACGTACATATACTATGTGTGTATATATTAATATTATATAAGTATATATACACATATATACATACTCACATATGCACACACACAAGCATATTTATGTGTTGCTTTTAGTGGCAAAAGAATTGCTATTAAATGTCTATCAGTAGGTGACAGGTTAAGTCAGAGGTCAGCAAGTAGGTCAGTGGGCCAAAACCAGTCCAGGACCTGTTTTTGTGAACAAAGTTTTATTGGAACATAGCCACACCTGTTCATTGGCATATTATCTTGGACCACTTTGGAGCTACAACAGCAGAGTTGAGTATCTTAGAGACCATCTGGCCCGCAAAACCAAAGATATTTACTATCTGGCCCTGTACAGAAAAAGTTTGTTAACTTCTGAGTTAAATTCTGATTTCTCTACATGCAGCTATGAAAATGGTCATGTAAGTCTATAATTATGGCTATGAAAAGTTGTCCATGATATATTACTAAATAAGAAAATCAGGGCCAGGTGCAGTGGCTCATGCTTGTAATCCTAGCACTTTCAGAGGCTGAGGCAGAATTGCTTGAGGCCAGGAGTTCAAGACTAGCCTGAGAAACATAGAAAGACCCTGTCTCTACAAAAAATTAAAAAATTAGCCGTGGCTCTTGGTCCAAGTAGTAAATTAAAAAAAAAAAAAGTAGTCAGGCACAGTGGCACACACCTGTAGTCCCAGCTACTCAGGAGGCTGAGGCAGGAGGATCTCTTAAGCCTGGGAGTTGGAGGTTACAGTGAATCTGTGATGATGCCACTGCACTCCAACCTGGGTGACAAAGCAAGACTTTGTCTCAAAAACAAGAAAATGAGTTGGAAAATGTTGACTCAATCCCCTCGTTATAAAAGGAATATGTATTCACCTAAATGTGCATACAAAAATATTCATAGAAAATATGTATATTTCCTCCATAAATTTATGGGAGGAGACAGATATGGGTTTTTTTAAATTCCTTTTTACTTTTCTTTTTATGTATTTTTTTAAAATAATGATATACCTTAAAGTTCTTTTCATTTGGGGGAAAAAAATCTGCTCACTTCCTCCACCCTCTAATAGCTGGTGGAGAGCGTCAGCATTGGGGGCCCGTGTCAGGGAGACATCGTGGTCTCTAGGGCAGGAGGAAGGGTCCGTGAAGGGCCGGGAGAGACGACCCCCCAGAGCAGCAGACCTCCCTGACATTCCTGGGGGTCCCCCTGCCTGAGCAGCACCTGCTTCCAGCTCCTTCTCCCACTACAGCGCCAGCCCTTGGCAGGTCCAGAGCTGCGACGGGGAGACTCACTCCCGAGCCTTTCCTCCGTTGCACCCAACCGGGTGGAAAAGGAGTCCAGAGAACATCTTCGTCCTGAGTCAGCCCCTGGCCTCGACCCACAGGACACCACAGGGCGCCACAGGACGTGGCATGACGCCAAGTGCCAGGGCTCTGAGGAGACAGAGCACGATGTCCAAACATGAATGGCTTATTTTTAGCAGAGTCCAGCCCTCACGTCCTGGCCCCGCTCCAGGGTGAGCGACGGCATTCCCTCTGACTCAGCTTCCCACACTGACTTGGTTTCAGAGGAACACGGTAGTCTCCCCTCGCTGACGTGTGCTGCGGGCCGTCCCGTCCTTCAGGAAAAGTCTCCAGAGCAGACCTGACTCCTGGGCCTGTGCGCAAGCTGCTTCCAGAAAGAACATAACCATTCCCTTCACGGTCTGGGCTTTGGAACAGGGGCCAGAAACTTCTACGTTCAACCTCCTCCATCTCCATTTTCTGAGCAAACACGTGACAACAACCTTCCCACATCATGTCCCAGCCCAGGGGGCTCGATCAGACGGTAAATCCACGGCAACCTGAGGGCTGCCTTCTCCCTCCTCCTCCTCCTCCTCCTCCTCCTCCTGCACAAGAGCCGAGAGTCCCAGTCCTGTGACGCTGGCCCGAAACCCGGGCCTGTTTCTCAGGTGCTCTCAGACTCTTTGATCAGCCTCCACACTATGTCGGGCAGACTAGAGAAAGGAAAGGAGGAATTGTTTTCTCCCAGTGGCAACGCTAGAACCCGTGTTCTGCTGTGACGAATACCGTGGGTTTGACAGGGAGAAATGTGACCAGTGTCGAGTAGAACAAGGCGGCCTGCAGACGCCTCGGGATACCTTGCCAGAGGCTCGCAGACCCTGAAGGTGTGTGCGAGTGTTGGTTGGGGGGATATCAGAGAGCGAGGGATTATTTTCCTTCCCGCAGCCAGCGTTTCCGGCATTGCGGGTAGCCAGGACACAGCCGTCCCTCCCCCGTTGTCCCCGGGTGATTGGAGTCGCAGGTGTCAGTTGTCGCAAAGCACAGACAGCCCAGGGCCTGCACGTATCCAGCTCTTCAGAAAGAAGAGGCCCCTGCCCTCCTGGGCTGGCGCCTGGCTTTGCTCCGGGCACCCCTGCCTTCTGCCGCCCCCATCCTGGACGGCGTGAGCAACCCCGGCCCTGCCGAACAAGTCGGGGCCTCTCTGGATGAGGTCAAGAGCTGGAACTTGCCCTTATTTTGTTATTAGGCGCCAGGCATCAGCCTTTATTCACACCCTATAAAGCTGTAGCCTTTAAGGTTAGTCTCCTCCGCACCTACAATTCTCCCCCAGCAGGCAGTGCTATGACTCACGGCTTCCTTGCAACCCCCGCCCCAAGGGGCTGTCACTGACAGGCCACTCCAACCCTCAGGCCGCACTGGGACTTGGAAGAGTCGGCCGAGGCTTGTCTCTGCTCACGAGGTCAGGGGACTAGGCACAGTGCACAGGAACAGCAGAACCATCTGGACCTTGTCCTACGCTGTTGTCTCTCTCAGGCCTTTGTTCCCCACATAGGGGTCAGACCTTTCGGCTCTGCCATCCACCTTTTGTATTGTCAGTTCTACCTTAGAATGGGCAGGTTCTCCATCCCTCTGACAGGACAAGGGGTCCTTTGGTACATGTCCCGCTGTGGAGTAGAGTCTCTCCAGGGCTACTCCTGGGCAGTTCAGGTGGCTTCCCTCCTGTAAGACTCCGTTTCCTTATCTATCCGATGGCAGAGGTGGAGTAAACATTTGCTAAGTTTCCATCCAGCTCTAATACACTGGATTTTCACATTTCCAGACAAGCGCTCGTCCTACCCAACCTTAATTTACAGCCACCAGAGGAGAATCCCTCAGAGCCCACGCTAACACGTGCACAGTGATCTTTAGTTCATGGTCACCGTTCTCACTGGAGCCTCACCAGACCTTGATGACAAGGACAATGCCGTGTTACAATCACCCCTTGCAGATGAGAAACAGTTTTCCAAACACCACAGAGCTGATGAGTCGCAGACCTGGGACCAGAACCCGGTCCCCTGACTCCAAGGGGCAGTACTGCCTTCAGCAGCTCCACGTCTCCCCTGCGAGTGTCTACGCAGCCAGAAACAACACCGGCCAAGGGTGGAGCCTCAACCTGCAGGGGTCCGAGGGCGTTCAAGAGGAACTGCTGGACTGGACAGCAAGAATGGGAAAGGCAGGGAGGCCATTTCTTCCTGCATTTTGGCTAACACAGGATCAGCTGTGAAGACCAGCCATCTGGCAACCCCAAAATGAGGCTCCTTTCTCTTCCTTCTGTTCCCCCTCCTTTGTCCCCGGGGTCTGGTGGATGCAGCGCACTGTTTTGGGGATACTTATCTATTAGGGTCAGACATGCAGAGTTTAAAATTCACTGCCCCTGACTCTCATCCTCATCCAAAAAGGGGCACAAAAACTAGCAATGGTGTAAAGAATGGTTTGGGTTTAAACTGGGGGCCTCCTCCAGCCCCTCGGCCCTGCCATCGTGGGCCAGAGTCAGGGAAAAGTGGACATTCTTTCCATGGCCCCCATAAGCCCAGAGTCCACCAAAGGGGACAGGAGATGAGCCTGGGGAGCAAGGGGGCATCTGTGTCTTGTCAGAGTTAGAAATTGCCTAGAGCGGCGGCACGCACCACCCAGACTTCATCCGCAGGTCTCCCTGTCTCTGCTGTGGCTCAAACTCAGAAAGACACAGCCTTCTCAAAACATTTACATTTCTGCCAGGCAAAGATTCATGTGACTTTGAGTCCCAAAGTACACAGGTTTTCATGGGAAGATTAAAAGAGGATCTCGATCATTTCATGACAAATTAACCCGTCTTGCCAAATGTCATTTAAAGAAAAAAAAAAACAAATCCTTGTTTTGCCTGCTGTATTTTTTTTTCCTTCTGGAATCCTTCATGAATCCATTTTATAACTTCATTGACAACGTTCAATTGGAGCTTAATTAAAAGGATATTTAATTGAGCAAGGTCAGCCTTAGTCCCCAGTTTCTGCAGAAAGTACACAAAGTCGACACCGAGGGCTTGAAACGGACTTGCAAAACTTGACGAGGGGCTCAAGGTTCATGAAAGGGTGTCGTGAGGCCAAAGCCACTCAAGGACCTCTGCAGGTCCTGAGGAAAACGTTCTCTCACGTGAACTGGGCTTCAAAACATTCCCTCATAGTCCAGTGTCAAACACACACACACACACACACACACACGCACACACACACACACACATGAATGCCCTGCCCCCAGTAGGATTAGTTATTCTGTCCTTCACATGCCATAGGGACAACCTTCAATGTTTCTATCCATTAAATACTTTTGCCAGAAGCGTGAATTCATGAAAAGCATATTCATCTAGAATGAGTAAGGAAAATGTGATACATATACACAATGGAATACTATACAGTCATGAAAAAGAATGGAATCCTGTCATTTGCAGCAACATGGATGGAACTGTAGGTCACCATATTAAGTGAAACAAGCCAGGCATGGAAAGACTAATATTTCATGTTCTCATTCATAAGTGGGAGCTAAAAAGGTTGATCTCATGGAAGTAGAGAGTAGAATGATGGTTACCAGAGTTGGAAAGGGTGGGAGAGGGTTGAAGAGAGGTTAGTTAATGGATACAAACACACAGTTAAACAGAAGGAACAAGTTCTGGTGTTTGTTAGCTTAGTAGAGTGACTATAGTTAAAAACATAGTGTATATTCCAAAATAACTGGAAGAAAAGATTTGAAATGTTCCCAATGCAAAGAACTGATAAATGTTTGAGGTATGGACATCCCAACTACCCTGATTTGATCATTACCTATTGTATGCAAGTACCAAAATACCACATGTACCTCACAAATATGTACAAATTTTATGTATCAATTAAAAATGCAAACCTAAAAAACGCATATCATCTATTCACAATTAGACCCATGTTGTGAAATTTGAAAGTCAGAATAAAGCATGTGCATTCAGTATACGTGGGCACATTAATGAATACAATGCTTTTGTACCGTTGGCCCTGACCTTGAAATATTATTGAAATTTTTTAATCAGAGGGAAGATCTGAGACATTCTGTTTGGGTTTTGATTATCGTTCAACACTGACGTTATAGTGATGGTGGCCTACGATGAGATGGGTCTACCTGCCTGATGGGACAATGAGACACAGAGAGGAGCTGGGGGGGAAGAGGAGCTGAGGGGTTGGTATGGAGAGGGCGAGATGCCCGCAACAGCCACACCACGCGGCAGCACACAGACCCCACCACCCTACAGCTGGAGTCAGTAGTCAGTGAAGATGGTATGTGATAAAGTGTAAATCCAGAGTCCTCAGAGTTTGTTTGATCTTGAGTTCGATCGTGCTGTGCTTCTCAAGACCTACCAGGAATTGGCATTCCTTCCATCTGCTAATGTGAACTATGAATACCTAAGTGGCCCTTGTGAAGGAGACAGGTTGTCTTAGTCCATTTTCTGTTGCTTAAAACGGACTACCTGAAACTAGGTAATTTACAAAAATAATTTATTGCTTACAGTTATGGAGGCTGAGAAGTCCAAGGTCAAGGAGCCACATCTGGTGAGAGCCTTCTTGCCGGTGGGAACTCTCTGCAAAGTCCCGAGGCAGCACAGGGCATCACATGGTGAGGGGGCTGAGTGTGTTAACGTGCTATATTCAGGTCTCTCTTCCTCTTCTTATAAAGCCACCAGTTCTACTCCCATAATAACCCGTTAATCCATTAACCCATTAATCCATTACTGTATGAATGAACCGATCCATTCATGAGGGCTCTGTCCTCATAACCCAATCACTTCTTAAAGACCCCACCTCTAGGGATTAAATTCCAACATGAGTTTTGGAGGGGACAAATACTCAAACCATAGCAGGGGGTATCTCTAAATAGATCTAAGAAGGCCCGAGACACAGGGCAAAGAGCTATGAGAGTTACAGTCCTACTCCACTAACGATGCCATTTCCCCAGCAGTTTTGCGATTGCCCCAGGAGCACTTTATTGAATATCCTCAATGATGAAATAAAGAATAACTACTTATTCTTTAATGGTGGATATGATTTCTAGGGGCAACCAAGAGAAGGCGGTAGAGTACAGAGGTCAAGAACATGGGTTCTTTCTGAGTAGTGGTCATTGTCACTGGAATACAGTCTTCCCAAGGGACTGCTCCTGTCTTCAGACGGCAATATCACTGCTGTGGGCTGAATGTTTGTCCCTGACAAAACTCACGTGGAAATTTAATTGCCGTTGTAACAGTATTAAGAGGTGGGACCCTTAAGAGGTGATTAGGCCTTGAGGACTCTGTCCTCATGGGTAGGATTAATGCCACTATAAAAGGGTAAGTTTGGTGAGTTTTCTGTCTTTTCCCTTCTGCCTTCAGCTACGTAGGACAAAGCATTCCTCCCCTCTGGAGGATGCAGCATTCAAAGCTTCATCTTGGAATCAGAATTATCAAATCTGCAAGTGCCTTGATATTGGACTTTCAAGCCTCCAGAACTGTGAGCAAATCAATTTCTGTTCTTTATAAATTACCCAGTCTATGATATTCTGTTATAGCAGCACAAAATGGACTTATAAAATCACTTCCTGTCATGTTCCATTGGTGAAAATTAGTTCATGGCCCCACTAGATGCAGGGACTGGCCATGTACCAGGAAAGAAAGGGGACACACCAGCAAGGACACACCAGCACAGCCCAAGAAGGAGACCTGGCCAGAACCCATCCTCCCAGTGGGACCCACAGGCAAGGAAGCACTGTGACACTTCTAAAGCTAATATGTCTACATTGATAATCTATCATATCAGTGAGAAAACAGGTCTACAGCACCCTAGATGCTCAAATGTGCATGCTTGGATTTATATATTTATCCAAACACCCGGCCACCTTCTTCACACCCTCTATTGAGTCTTCCCAGAATTCCCCTTGAGATATCCTTCAGGGCTCCTAGGCCACCGCCCCCATTGCACTCCCGATAGTCCCGTGGCCCTGCCTTGGTAATTGCCATAACGCAAACTGCTTTTCTTCCAGGTGTGTGCAACCTAGATCATGCTTCTGTGATCCAAGTCATGCAAAGACCCAGGTGGCCACTTTCCACTACATCTCATGATCTCAACTGGTGTTAAACAGACCTGTCTGATTTTTCCTTGTCTGGGTACTTTCAGTTCTGTTTTTGTTGCTGACCTGTTATTACTTTTATTTTTCATGGTTCATGTGACTCCCCCTCAATTTGTTCTCCAATGTTATGTCTATAAAATATCTCCAAAAATGTCATCAAAAAAGTAATATGTGGGTGGCCTCTGGGAAATGGAACTAGGTGGCCATGCGATTGTCTGGAAGGGAGACTTTTGAGCATTGTCAATGCCCAACCACATGAGCAAATACCGGATGAAAAATACTTTGAAAGCAATTAATAATGAAAGGGATGATAAGAGGAGCAAGGAGATGCTATTGATCTGGAAGAGAACAGGGGAAGAGGGGCCATCTGTAATCCAAAAAAGAACCCAGTAGAAAGAGAGCTGCTTAAAGAACATTGTTAGAAACATCTGTGGTATGACATGGAATGTAACCACCTCGCTCCCACCTCTACCAAGAAATATTCAGTAAAAGGCTACAAAATCCATCAAAACCTTGCAAGTCAAGGATGTGGAAAAATTAGACCCCTTATGCACTGTGGGGGGGAATGTAAGATGGTACAGCCGCTATGAAAAACAGTATGGTGGTTCCTTAAAAAATTAAATATAGAATTACTATATGATCCAGCAATTCCACTTCTGGGTATATACCAAAAAAAAAAAAAAAAAATCAAAAGTAGGGTCTAAAGGGATATTTGTACACCTATGTTCACAGCAGCATTATTCACAATAGCCAAAAAGGAGAAACAACTCAAGTGTCCATTGTTAGATAAATGGGTAAACAAAATGTGGCACGTACCTGCAATGGAACATGATTCAGTTTTTAAAAGGAAGGAAATTCTGACACATGCTACAACATGAATGAACCTTGAAGACATTATGCTCAGTGAAATAAGCCAGTCACAAAAGAACAAATACTGTATGATCCCTCTTGTGCAAGGTATCTGGAATAGTCAAACTCATAGAGACAGAAAGTAGAATGGTGCTTGCAGGGGCCTGGGTGGGAGTGGAGGGAGAACAGGGAGTTACTGTTGAATGGCTACAGAGCTTCAGTTTTGCAAGATGAAAAGAGTTTCGGAGACGGGTGGTGGTGATGGTTGCACAACAACGTGAATGTACTTAACCCTACCGAGCTGTTCACTTAGAAATGGTTAGATGGTAAATTTTATGTGTGCTTTATCACAACTTAAATTTCTAAAAATTTTTATAAAAATATTTCACAAGTCAGGTGATTTTGTGTATGTGTATGTGTGTTGGGTTTCTTGGGAGACAGTGGAAGCAAGGGTGGGTGACAATGTGCTGAGCCTACCTGCAGGGCAAGGGCATGATAGACCAGTGACATCTGTGTGATATCTCTAGGGAAAACTTCTGAGCCAGCGATGAGCAATGCTCAGGTGGTTTATTTGGCTCCAGAACTATCCCGAACCTCCTCCAATAGTACTGCCAAGCCCTGGCACCCTGCATGGTATCACATGCTTCCTGGAAGACACAAGGAACCACCCACTCTGGAGGACATACAGTGTGGCTTCTGACATCTTCCTTGTTGTCTTGGAGTAAGATTTTCCTTGCCTCCTTTCCCATGTATGATCATTTAGCCAATAAATATTCACCGGTGCATGCTATGGGCCAAGCTACGTGCTGGACACCTGGGACAGAGAGGTGAACACACCACAGTCGCTTCCTGGAGGAGGCTCCAGCCCAGCAGGAGGACAGACGAGCAGGTGAGCACCTGCAGCAAAGCCTGAGGTGCATGATCATGGCCCCAGGAGCTCTGGGGACACACAGCTTTGGGCAGCCAACCTCATCTGGAGGGTATGGCAAGTGTCCCCAGAATCAAGGATAGTCATGCTCTGAGATATGAGATCCAATAGAACATCAGGAGTTATCCCTGTGAAAAAAACTTGGGAGAGGATTAGGGAATGAGAATACATGGGTAGGGAATTCACTCCGAGAACAGCACTGGGGAGGGCTAGAAGCAAGAGAGGGCAGGAAGTGTTTGAGGAACAAAGAGAAATCAGTATAACGAAAGCACAGAGCACGAGGCGAGTTGTGCTGGTGCGTCCAGAGAGGTAGAGACAGTACCCAGGCACTGAGGGCCCCCTCAGCTGTTTAGGAGCAGCTGGTCGCCCTCCAAGGGCAGCAGGAAACACCTGAAAGTACTCGAACAAAAGAGCATCAGGATCCGGTTTGCACTGTGGAACTGCACATGGAGTTGGAGGAGCATGAGGTTGGATGTGGCCGTGGGGGGACCTGTATATTAGTTCCTTGTGGCTGCTGAAACAAATTATTGCAAACCGGGTAGCTCAAAACAACAGAAAGTTGTTCTTTCACAGTTTTGGGGGACTGAAGCCTGGAATCTGTTTCACTGGGTTGAAATCAAGATATCGAAGGGGCCAGGCTCCCTCTGGAGGCTCTAACAGAGCTTCCTCCAGTTTCTAGTGGCTGCCGGCATTCGTTGGCTTATGGCCACATCCCTCCAATCTCTGTCTCCATTTTAGCATCACCTTCACTGTGTGTCTAATCTCCTTTGTCTTATAAGGACACTGTGATGGTATTTAGGACCCACCTGAATAATCCAGGATAATCGTCTCCTCTCAGAATCCTTAACTTAAACCCTCATGCTGGTAGGAATCTGATATGGTGCAGTCATTGTGTAAAACATGTGACAGTTCAAAAAATTAAAAATGGAATTACCATATATCCAGTAATCCCGCTTCTGGGTATATACCCAAAAGAATTGAAAGCAGGGTCTCAAAGAGATATTTGTGCACCCATGCTCACAGCAGCCTTATTCACAATAGCCAAAAGGTGGAAGAAATCCAAGTGTCCACGAATGGATAAATAGATAAACAAAATGTGGTATATATACACGATGGGATATTATTCGGCCTTAAAAAAGAAGGAGGCCAGGTGTGCTGGGTCACACCTGTAACCCTAGCACGCTGGGAGGCCAGTGTGGGAGGACCACTTGAGCTCAGGAGTTCGAGAACAGCCTGAGCAACAGCAAGACCCCATCCCTACTAAAAATAGAACACATTAGCCGGGAGTGGTGGTACACACCTGTAGTCCCAGTAACTCGGGAGGCTGAGGCAGGAGGATTGCTTGAGCCCAGGAGTTTGAGGTTGCAGTGAGCTATGATGACACCACTGCATACTAACCTGGGGTGACAGAGTGAAATTCTGTCTCAAAAAAAAAAAGATAGATAATATGTAAGACACTTCCAGAGCCACCAGTTTTTCATTCCAAGAATCTGATTCCCTTCCCAGAAGACAGAAGACAACCCAGCAGGAATGGCCGCTGTGTGGACCAGTGCTGGGGAAGCATCAGGGCAGGCCACTTGGTTTGGGAGCAGATGGAAGCAGCTAGAAGTGGGTGAACCAGGGCAGAGCAGGGAAACAGAGGAGGAGTGAGTTGGAGCCTCAGACCAGAGCAGGCCTGGGAGCCACAGGCCAGGGCTCGGGGTGGGCTGGGAAAGAGAATGAAAGGCGTCGTGGCAAAGGGGTGAGGACCGTGGCCCAGGGAGGGGTTGGGCATTGGCTGTCACTGGGTGCCGGGAGCTCAGGAAGGCTCAGGCGGCCAGACCAGGCCAGGCAGGCTGTAGACGCTGAACGACGTCGGCCTTCCATGAGGGCAAGGCCATCTGTAACGAAATGGCCCCCTTCCCACTCCAAGCCTCCCTCCCAGACCTCACCCCTGTTTCCCGTTGTTAAGAGCACCTGGGCGCCAGCAGCCCTTTTGTATAGGTCAGGTTAAACTTCCACCTGGCCTTGGAGGGAAGAGTCGTCACGAACTTTAGAACAACAAAAATTGGTGAATCAAGTCACAGATGGCTGAAATAAGTGCTGGTTCCCCAGGAGCAGCTGAGACCGTCAGTGGGGTGCCTCTAGACTTGCGTCCAAGTCAAACTCAACTGTATCCCTTCTTTTTTCCAGTTTTTTTTAAATTATGGTAAAATACACATAACAGAAAATTGACCGCGTTAGCGATTCTTAAGTGTACTGCTTGATGGTATGAAACACGTTCTCCTTGCTGTGCAAATCACCGCCATCCATCTCCATGGGCTCCTCACCTTGCAAAACTGAAACTCTAACACCCATGTCCCCTCCCCTCAACTGTAGCTTTTCAAAGTGTCTTTCCCAGTGAAGTTTCCAACAGCAATAAAGAGCACAAAACCTACAGACACAGCCTCGCAACAAGGGCTTTTTACCCCGTAGAATTCCCACTAACCCGTTTTTGCACGTTTCATTTTTTTTTTTAACCAGGGAAATAGAGGATGCCCAAGATTGGGTCTCCAAACCAGAATGACTGTGGGAGGCTTGCATAAAGCAGGGGGTTTTAGTGCAGTCCCCATGGGGACTCTGAAGGCCACTTCACCCCGGTGTTCCCCCACCTCCGCCCCACCCTCTGCCTTTTCCTCTCTCGCCCCCGCTCCGCCCCCTCAGTCTGCAGCCCGCCTGCCGCACCCCTGCCTCCTCCCTGTGCAGGAAGGCTCTGCTTGAAGGGAGTTCCCATCCTCTCTCACCCAAAGTCAAGGCTCTTGACTCCACTGTGCCTAAAAAGCTCCCGAGGAATTTGTCAAGGCCCCCCACTCAGAGACTTGGGGTGAAGCTCAAGAATCTGCATTTTTACAAGCATCCGAGCCATCCTGGTACTTCTGGATCAGACACCACACTTTGCGGGTGGACCAGGATCTCATCAAGGGCAGAGACACCTACCCACACCCCGCATGTGCTCACGCTGACCACTCTCATGCTGTCATGGGTCAGGCGGCCACAGCACTCACAGTAGGTGTACGGTGCTATTTGTTCCATCCATGCCCGAGTGGTGGGACCCTGTGCCAGCGTGCACGATTACGTTCAAGTCCCTTGGAATGCCTCGTCTGCTATCTGACAGCTTCCCCTCCAGAAACCACACAATACAGTAAAAAACAGAAAAAAGAAAGCCGTTAGACCCTAGTGAATGTTATTTTTAATGAAAGTGGTGCATTTTGACTCACAATGTTGAAACCAGATTATAAATGAGTCATCAGTGAATCGACCACAAAGAGCCTTTGTGGAGGTGATTTACAGAAGAGCTCTGATGTCTGCTGTCCCCAGCATACACCTCACACAGATGCTGTCAGACTTGGAGTCGGTCTGGGGCATCTGCTGCCGCGTCAGCTCAAAAGGATGCTGTGTTGTCACCAATGGGATTCCCCAGCCCAGGCGGCACTGCGGTCCCACCCACACAAGGAAGCCGCCATCGCTGAACAATGCTTGTTGTTACATCATCGTTGCCGGTTTCCAGGTAGTAGCTAGCAGACACTGGAGAGAGAGGCAGGCCATCTGCTCCTCCCTCATGCCTGCATCTTCTCACCTGGTTTCCAAGAGGCAGCCCCGCATGCGGGCAGAAGAGCAGGACTGCAAGTTGGACAGACCTGAGCCGGAGAGCCAGGTGGGACCGCGTGGCCACGAAGAGTCAGGCAACAGCCCCACTTGCCACCTCTCTGAAATGTACAGTTGACCCTGCCACCCTGGCGGGAATGCTGCAAGGTTCTCATGGGACCATGCATTTGACAGTGTTTTAAAGACTATCGTCAGCCATCCCAAGGTCAGTGGACAGTAAAAAATGGAAAACTTGCTCTCCGAAGGTGCTTTCACTAGTCCGCAACCTCTGCCCAGGGCAGCACCAGGCAACTAGACCAGGTGAACTGGAAGAGTAGGGTGGGGGTGAAATGCACCTTCATCCGCAACCCGGAAAGGAAACACCTTGTTCATCTTCCCCTTACAAAAGCAGGAAATGTTGGGACAAGAGCAATGGAGCCCCGAGGGCCATTCTACACACAGTGCGCCCATCTCCCAGCCCCGTGGGGACTGACTGCCCTGCGGCAGACTCGCAGCCCTGGGGCTCTCGCAGACACTACTGGTGGCCACACTAGAAAAGTCAAGAAAAGCCTGAAAAGGACACTTCAGGCTATCTGGGGAGTGCAGCAGGGCTCCTAGCTTCTGGTTGCCTGCTCAGAGCTGCCTCCACCACATCAGGAATCTGCAGCAAAGAAAACCCCCCGACAACACCAGGGGCAGGAGGGTCATTCTGGAAGGACAGTGAACCGTTGACCAATCCAGCAACCTAGAGCAGCCTGGTCAATTGGAAACTGTGTCTAGAGAGCAGGATCCACCATGAGCAAAACTGCCCCACACGTTGTACAGTAACTCCTCAGTAATATCAACTATTACATGTGTGACCCAAAATATCTTCAAAGAAGGCAAGGAATTCATTAAATCTGCAAAGGAGAGAAGAAAAAACTGCTTAGCAGAGCCAACTGAATCCCTCTTCTATACATCACAGATGCATGATCAGTCTCGATGTTAAAGAGGAAGAGAAAAATAGAACAAAAACAGGTTTTTAGAGTCAGACAAATCTGGAGTTGAATGTTGGCCTTCGCCCTTGCCGGGTCTGGGTCCTCAGAAAAGCTGTATATATTGTCCCTGGACCTCCGTTTTTTCAGTGATCTTCCTCCCAGTATGGCTGTGAGGATTAAGTGAAATCATGTACATGTTGTATCTACACAGTGCCTGCAACATAGTAAACACTCAATACATGCTGATTTCCTTCTATGAGAGATGGCAAAATATGGCCACAGACTCCCCTTGTCTTGGTAAGCATGTCCCTTGGAAATGACTTAGCTGCTACTCCCATCAAGAGTTGAAGTCTATTTCCCTATCCCTTGAATCTGGGCTAGCCTGGGACTTGATTTGACCAATAGAATGTGGCAGAAGGAAAAGCATGTGACTTCCAAGGCTAGCCCTTGCAGCTTTTGCTTTTGCCCTCTTGGAATGCTACCCTGGGACCACCATGTAAAGAAGCTGGTCTAGCCTACTGGAAGAGGAGAGGCCATACAGAGAAGTGAGGTCCCCAGTTTGACCACCAGCTGCCAGCCACATGAGAGAAGCCATCTCGGATCTTCCAGCCCAGCTGAGCCTCCAGCTAAATGCAGCCAAATGAGTGAGCCCAAGCAAAACCGGCAGAACTGCCCAGACAGCTCATAAAATCATGAGAAATAATAAATCCTTGTTGTATTAAGTCACTAAGCCTTGGGATGATTTAGTATGCAGCAAATTCTTCCTGAAACATCTTCCCTATTCCCACCTCTAGAATATCTTCTCCCTTGGGTACTCTTGGATTTCCCCTAGCCACACCACACCTGGTAGACTATTTGATGAAAAACTGAGAGTTTATGGGGACCAGGAGCTATGATCATGAAGTCATTTTCATGCCCACGTTTTAATAGTTCATCAATCAAACAATTAAGCAGCATCTACCAACCTAGGTTGATATTGTGCAAGTCTGCCCATTCTACCTTTAAAATAGATCCAAATTCAACTATTTATCTCCAATTCCACCACTCTCTCTTGTCTGGATTATTGCATTAGCTTTCTAATTGATCTCCCTCTTCTATTTCTGTCTCCCTTCACATTGCCATTCTCCACAATGAAACCAGAGGGATTTTTGAAATATATTCACTCATCCATTCACTCACTCAACAAAAATTTAATTTTTGAGCAAAAATATCTGCCTCCATGGAGTTTACATTCTAGTTCACATTTTAAAAATTAATACATATATATCAAAACATGACATTATGCCATAAATATGCACAACTATTATGTACCCACAATAATTAAAAATAAAATTTTAAAAAAATAATAATTAATTAATTAATTAAATGTGTGACGTGACATACTAAGCAAAAAAGGAAGCAGGGAAAGTGAAAGTTGGGCGGGTAGCGATTCTAGATAGGGTAGCCAGGGAAGGTTTCGGTGAGATGGGGACACTTCAGTAAAGAGCAATGGGAATAGCAAGTGTAAACACCCTGAGGCAGGACCATTCCTGGCACACTTCAGAAACAGTAAGGAGGCCAGTGTGGCTCTAGCATAATAAGCAAGGGGGAAAGTAATAGGGAATGAGTTCAGAGAGAAAACCAGGAATGCAGGTGGAGACAGCCAGATTTACAGTACCTTGTGAGCCAATGTAAGGACTTAGGCTTTTGCTCTAATAACATGGAGAGCCATTAGTGCATTTTTAGCAGAGGGGTTACATGATCTGATGTACATATTTGTTAATAATACCACTCTGGATAATGTATTGAATACAGACTGAAGGATATTCTGGGATGATGCCTATAGCATAATTTTTTTAATATCCCCAAATACCAATATGAAAAATAGATCATACAAGTAGTACAGTATAGCAAAACCAAAAACTCTTGGGCCATATTTATCACAAAACTAGTTGACAAGTTATTCCCGTGGTTTCTAAACTATATTAATAAGTGGGTGGGGATAAACCACCAACAGATATAAGACTTGAGTAGTATTAACAGCTGTACAAGTGAAAGCAAAGGGGAAAATCGGAGCATATGACAATCTTGAGGATCCCAAAATACCCAACAGGACTCAACAGAAAGCTGAGAGAGTCAATTTGAGAACCAGAGCTGAAACTGGAAGGGTTTTGCCCACTGAAATAGTGGGTGAGTTCAAGGGGTCTGCAGTAAAGTTCTGAAAGAGCTAGAAATGCCTGAGAAAGTCCCATAAATTAACCAACAAAAACTCTCTCCAAGACAAAGCTCCCACATTGAGAAGAAACTGCTAGGAATAGAATCCAAATTGAGAGACACATGGGTAAATAGACACCAAAGAAGGAGACAAATGAAGGCGTTAACACAGGGTGAGGGGGCTAGTCACGGTGGCTCACATCTGTAATCCCAGCACTCTGGGAGCCGAGGCAGGAGGATTGCTTGAGACCAGCCTGACCCACATAGCCAGATCCTACAAAATATAGAAAAATTAGCTGGATACAGCGGCACATGCCTGTAGTCCCAGCTACTCAGGAAGCTAAGGCAGGAGGATCTCTTGAGCTCAGGAGTTCGAGACCAGATTGAGTATGAGCAAGACGCCATCTCTACTAAGAATAGAAAAAATTAGCCAGGCACGGTAGCATGCACCTGTAGCCCCAGATACTTGGGAGGCTGAGGCAGGAGGATCACTTGAGCCCAGGAGTTTGAGATTGCCGTGAGATATGATGATGCCAATGCACTCTAGTTAGCCTGGGAGACAGAGTGAGATCCTGTCTCCAAAAAAAAAGAAAAAAAGAGAGGATAAGGGGAATACAGAGCCTAGAGACCTCAAAAAGTAAGCCAACATATTCTTGAACACTTATAAAAACAACAGAAGAGAGAACTCTAGAGCCATGAAGTTAACAAACTCAAGTGGAACTGCATCTTCTGGCTATTCATAGAAATTAATTTTATATAAAGGTTTTAACAGAAAACCATCAAAGTCAAATAACGTATAAAGTTACCTAGGAAAAAAGATAAAATTTGCAGAATCACATCCCTACTGACCATAAAACATGCCAGAAAGACATGCCCACAAAACAAATGAATTCCACAGCCTTATTCAAAACCAGCTAAAAGAACAACACAAATTAGAGCAAGAAAAACTCAGAAATAAAATGATAGAATTCAGTAAAGTTTCAAAAATGAAAAGAAAAAAGTCAAGTCAGAAATGATTAAATTTTTTTAAAAAAAGGAAAGAGGGCATAAGTCCAGGAGACAATGCCTTAAGAGAAATAGAAAGTGTAAAGAAAAAAAAATATTAAAAGAAATGAAGAAAAAATTGAGAGATTTGAGAGAAAGTAACAAATATGGAAGGTAGGCAAAGAAGATCCAACATTTATGTAAAAGGAGTCTCCAAAACGGAAAACCAAAATGAGCAAAGGAACAAAAACTAAAAACTATAATTCAAGAAAATTTTTCTGAAATTGACTTTTTAAAATTTGAGACTACATATAGAAAATCAAAATCAACCTAATGCAAGCAACACCAAAATACATTGTAGTAAAATTTCTAGACTTTGAAGAAAGATACAAAATCCCTTGAACATGCAGGCAAGAAGACCGAGCTACTTCTAAGGGAGAGAAAATCAGATTGTCCTCAGACTTTTCAATAGCCACATTCGTGCCAGGAGAATGGATGGAAAGAGGCTGAGGGTGACAGCAGGGAGGACTGACAGGAGGCAGAGCCAATAGGATTTTCTGGTCTATCAGCCATGGGGCGTGAAAGAGAGAAAGGAGTCAGGCGAGCTGAGCAACTAGGATGGAGATGATATTTGGTGGACTGTCGGAGGAGGTTTGGGGGCAGGGAATAAGCTAATAGTTTGTACATACCAAGTTTTAAATGTCTGTTAATGTCTGCTAATGATCTGCGTGGAGAGCTGAGTAGACAGTCACGTAAAGAATCTGGCGTTCAGAGCCGAGGTCTGGGTTAGAAATATATATTTAGAAATGATCAGTGTAAGATATTTGAAGTCATGAGACTAGATTCAACCAATGAGGGAGTGAGTGTGGAGAATATACCCCTATTCAAAACTTCACATTAGCTTGTAATAATACCCAAACCCTTCACCATGGCCAAAAAAGGACTCTATGTGGCTCCCTCTCTAACCTCTCTGCTATCACTCCCTGCCTCACGCTCTTAGCTCTAGGCACACAGCCCACCTTGCTATCCCTGGGATAACCTCATTCACATTTCAGGACCTCTGCCTTTGCTGTCCCCTATGACTGGGGGACATTCCCCTCAGATGTTTGCACGCCTGCATTTTTACATCATTCAACTCTCTGCTCAAGGATCAGCTTCTCAGAGAAGTCTTCTGACACCATAACCAAAATATCTGCCCACAACCCTAAACCCACCTCTGTCATTCTCTAATCCCTTAATTTGCTTTATCTTTTCAAGATTTATAGGTTGTCTGCTCCAATTTCTATTGCTGCATATAAAAATTACCCCAAAACTTAGTGGTTTATCACAGCCAGTTTATTACACACACGAATTCTGTGGGTCAGGAATTTGAGCAGGGTGCAGCGAGAATGGCTTGTCTCGGGTCTACAATGTCTGAGGCCTCAACAGGGAAGTTTCAAAGGCTGGAGGTGACTCAACGGCTAGGGTTTGGAGTCATCTGAATGCATGTTCACTAACGGATCAAGCTCAGCTGACTCAGAGACTAGGAATGCTGACCCACGGTCTTCACACGGCCCCTCCATGTGGCTTGGTGTCCTGACAGCATGGCCACCTCGGGATGGCCAGTCTTGCTTGGTTACAGAGCAAGTGTTCCAGCAAACAAGGCAGAGTCTGCATTGCCTTTGGAGACCCAGCTTCAGAAGTCAGACAGTGTCACTTCCCCCATAAGGCACAGGTCAAAGTAGTCTCAAGTCTGTCAAGAGGAGGAACATAGACTCTATCTCTTCATGGAAAAGGAATCCTGCAGTCCCAGGGCGATGTCCTGCCACACTGCCTGAGACACATTCTCAGTGTTGGGCTGTTCTTCCCAAGCCTGTTACTGGCTGCCTGTTGAAAGAATTAATTGCCTCCTTAGTGTTTGCCTGTTGAACCTATAAATGTCTTGTTCTTACTGTCTGCCCCTACCCTAGAGCGAGGACTCTGAACACTCCGCTGCTCTGGGACACACCGAATCTTTACTTGACGTAGGATCCTGACTGCATGAAACGGAGACCACACTCCTTCCTCTTCACAGCAGGGCTCCAAAGGCTGCCAGTACCCTCCCCAATGAGGGACGATTCATGTCCACGTGACAGCCTGGTCCCTGTGAGTCCTCTGTAACTTCTTGTCAAGACTTCTTAAAGGGATGAAATATTTTTCTGAATATTAAAAAAACACAGAAACACAACAGAGGAGTTATTAAACAAGTTCACAGTGGCTTCCTCACAATGCCATTTGATGAAAATAATTGGACGAGGAAAATTAATTCCAGGCTGAACTGAGTGTTTTCCTAAATGGAAAAGAAATGCTTCTCTTTCTGCCATCAAAGCCCCTAAAAATGCCACCAAGATTGTTGAATAACATTAAATTGAGACAGGAAACCATATGACTTTACACCCACAGACTCACCCTTTGGCCTGAACACGCTGAACTCCAGAGAAGGATTACATGCACCTGGGCACCTCGTCTCCAGTTTTAGAAGTTTCGCATTGCACTGACCAACAAGAATGTCTCTCGGGTTAAACCTAAGTCTGGGCCTGGAATTCCATGAAATAACGGGACAGAGAGAGGCAGAGACTACATCCCGAAGGAAGATCAAATGAAGCAAAACAAAGAAAGAGTAGGACCAGCCCCAAACCGAGATCCCACATACAGGCTAGAACATGGCTTGGGTTGTCTGGAGGCAGTTCCCAGACAGAAACCTCAGTGCGATGAATCAGTTTCCCTGGACACGGAGGGGATAAGGAATCCGCCGTAGAGACAGAGCATATTTATTCAAGGAACGGCTGTGAGAATTAGGCCTGGGTAGAGACGGGTGGGGAGAGTACGGAGTGTGTGATGGGGAAAAGCCACCATGAATCCCCAGTCTAGACACTGAGCCTGTAATGCCCAGAGAGAAACAAACTCTCCAGAAGAAAGGGCACACTTAGGGGGAGCCAGTTGAGCACACCTCTGCAATGACTGCTTGCGATACCCGAGGCCAGCCTTGCAGACAAATCTTTTAAAATCACAGAGAGGAGAAAATAGAGACAATAAAAAAAAGACAAATGGTAATCGAAACACAAGTCTTCTTTTCTGTCGTATAAATCAAATTCCATTACAAACAATGCCATAAAAAATGTCTACGCCTCTAAATAGCAAAGATTTCCCAGTTCTCGGAAAAGGTCTTTTTATACCAAGCAATGCAATTACATCACAGCACGAGAGCACTGTGCAGACAATCTTGTATTATTCAGGAATATCATCTGTTATGGTGTTGAGACTCATGACATGCGTCCCCCATGCCCAGGCAAGAAAGAAAAGAACATTTGGCCAGCAATGTCCTACATTATTCACTTTGAAAAGATAGCACATTTCCTCTTTTATCACCAACACTGCTTCTGAAAGGTAGGTCCCAATTCTTTTGTGACCAGCCCTACAAATGCCTGGTAAATACCAGGATGCTTTTGGCCACAGTGACTATTCATAGAGACTAGAATTCTGGGCTACTCTCCCTTAAAGTGGTTTCCTACTGAAGAAACAACAGCAGGTCATATTTGTATCCCATTTTCATACTTGGGAGGAGGCATTTTTATATTCATGATCTCAGTGGATTCTCATAAAAACCAGGAGAGGTCAGGATGGTACAGTCTGGCCGATTCCCACACATGCACACACTCAGCTAGAGTCCTCTGTCTCTTCTTGGAGAAGGGGAGGCATTTAGAAGGGATGAAAACACTGTCCCTTCCTGGCCTTGTGGTGGTCCAGGCCCTCCTCATCTTCCAAGAAGACAAACAAGTTTTTGTGTCCCTAAGGGGCCCCTTTGGTAGGCTGCAGGGACCCTCTAGCAGGTCTCTTATGGAAAGGGGTTGACAATCAGAGAAGGAAGGGAACGAGGTTGGGGGAAAGGAACTCAGCCTATAGATGAGGGGCTTAGAGATGATTGAGGGCCCTGAAGTTCTGGATATTGGGGAGAAAGAAACCACAAAGACACAACAAAAGAGTTATTAAACAAGTTCACGGTGGCTTCCCCATAATGCCATTTGATCGAAAATAACTGTACAAGGAAAGTTAATTTTCTTTGTGTCAGGTGCCAAGGAGCAGCATGAGGGAGAGTCTGAGTGTCCAGTGGGTGGGGGAGACCAGGGAGCCCCCCACCCTGCATGGAGAAGCCTGCTTGCGAGGGTTGTCCCAGCTAGAACTCCCCCAGGGTTGCAACATGAGGTTGTGCTAGCTGACTTTCTGGTCCCCAAGGAGCAGGACCATCCTGCCAGGGCTTCAAGTCCTTCCCCCCACCTCAGTGGAACCACTCGGCCACCCCACAGCATCCCAGACACTCGTAAACCCCATCGTGACCCTGGGCACCCCGCGAAGATGGCAGCAAGAGCTCCCCCTCCTGTTCTTTGGGACCAGACAGGCACACGTTAGGTCACCCCAAGCCAGGGACAGATGGGAGTGGGTGCCACCTTTCCATTGGCATTATTATTATTATTATTCCATCTTCACTGATAAGTTGTTAGAGCCAAAAGAAGTTAAATCGCTTGCAAGGATCTCATCACTGGGGAATGACACATGTGCTCTGACACTCAGGCCCTGAGCGCTTTATCTTCCCGGACTCCTGTTCCACAGGCCAACTATGCCAGCGGCCGGGGCCTCCATCGGTTCACTTGCAAAATGAAGGAGGCCCATACTATACCCTCTCTCCGTCCATCCCCACACCCCAGTCCCGATTCTCCAGCCCCCGTCCTGACTTGGAAGAGACATCACGCTTATCCCGTTTCTCCCGTAGAACGAGAATGGCCCCCGGGAATACCCTTCGCTTCTCAACACTGTTTCCTTTGTCCTGTTACGGGCCTGCTTTATAAGGTGAGATACCTCCTTTTCATAATAAAACCCTTTTTATTCCAAAAAAATTAAAAAACCTTTGCTTGGAAGGCGTCCCAAACACACCCCACTCGCACAGGGTTCCCTGCAAGCTGCTCGCGTTTCCCCCAGGTGCCATTGCCCGCGCAGTGCTTGGGAGGACAGGGACCATGCTGTGTCGGGACAGACGACCCCTCTTCTGCACTGTGCCTGTGGAAGCAGCAGCTGTTCTGTGTTCCTGTGTCCAGGAAACTGGTGAACGACTCAGAGAAAAGCAACAAAGGTGATTCATGAGCTGGAAAAGCAAGTGATGGCCTTGGGGGTGGGGGGACACACTGCCCAAGCTGGTGGGTACCATTCAGCAGGTCAATGCCTGTAGGTGGGAGCCGGGCACAGAAAGAGAGAGGAACCATTCGCGGGGCAGCAGGGGGTGTAAGCGCTGCAGGAGTAATGGGAACGAGACCGAGAGAAGAGGACCATGTCAGCCAAATATCAGAAACAAATTCCCCATGAAGACACTGCCCTCCCAGGAAAGGGATGGAAAGCCCGTTGCTTTGGTTGTGTCATGGGAAGCCAGAAAGGGCCTTGGAGAATCCAGTTTCAGGGAAGCGTGGCGGAACACCAGAGAGCTGTGCAAAGCCCACTGGGGCCCCACAGAGCAGCACCAGGACATTCACAGCCCAGCACCATAATGAAGTAGCATCTCTGGGTAGGAGTGGCGGACTGACCAAGTCCTATACAGCCAATAAGCAACCACAGTTCCTCGACTCCATCTGGGCCAGCTTCCCTCGAGGAAACTCCTGCAGCCCGCTTCACATGGGCACTGATTTATATGATAGCAGCCCTCCCCAACATCCACCGGGACCTTGAGAACAAGTCTTCTTTTCTTGGTCCACTGAAATCACTGGAACCCATTAGTGAAGTTTCATCGTTGTTCATAAATCACCGCCTCAGCCATGCAACAAAGCTCTTAGATAACTGAGGGTGTTTGTTTTTAATTCCCTTACACCGTGAAGCACAGAAAGCAGCCTCTGTTCCTATTGTTCTTGCACACACGATCTCCCAACTCTGCTTGTCCACCAGAAACTGCCAGAAGCTTGGGACTCTCTGTATGTCATTACAGTATGAGATAGACGGGAGAGGTGGTCCTGGGGCTGCCACCAGGGAGGAAGGCTGCTGTTAAAGCTGGAAAACTGACCCTGGCTATCCCTGGCCCAGATGCGGGTTATTTTTGCAGCAGCCTCTGATCCTGGACACCCTGCCAGCTCCTCTTACGCATCCTCCTCCACCTGTTGGCTTTTGTCACCGTCTGCCTCGTCAACCTCGACATGCCTGCCCTGCTCAGACCCCACACTCATCTGCATTCTTCCCTCGCACTTCTTCTCCCTTGCCTGCCGCTTCTGAAAGTCAGCAGGCGCCACGAAGAACAGGATTTCTCCATCAGCCTACACCGAGCTTCCACCCTTGACCATGTTCTTCAATCCAGAAGAGGCTTCCAGGGGGCTCCTCTCAGAGTGCTGGCCCCTAGAGAGAGGCTCTCATAAGCTCTGCCTGTGCATGGGGGTGGGGGCAGGCATGCTTGGTGCCCAAAGCTATGGGATTCCCCACTCAAACTCCTCAGCCCGGTTCCTTGCAAGTGTTCCATCTTGGAGAAGGCAATTTACCTCTCTGGCAGTCATTTGCCTGTGGAGGTGGAAGACATGAATAATTCTGCTTGAGGAGAATGCACACAACTTCCCATATCGGCGAAGATTTACTCCATAGACATTTATGTTCTGCCTAATTGGAGCACAATATTGTGCCGATGATACAATGCAAAGGCTCCAAGTATTGAAGAAACTTGCCCGACATCACACACCGTGTCCAGTGGCAGCGTCAAGTTTCAGACTTAATCAACGCCCTCCTACACCAAAGCCCTTGAAATTTCAGTTCTGCCCAATGGTCTGCAATTAGTCCAACAAAATGCTTGTTTTCAGCCCCTTGGACCGAACTCTGACACCCAGTGGTCATCTGAAGACAGCTGTGTGCGTCAGAGCTCTTGGTGGCTAGTAGCTTAAGCAAAAAATAACAAATAAATGAACAGATTGCTCCAACACTTCCAGAGAAGTCTGGGGATGGATTTTAATGACGGCTGGGCCCATGGCTCAGACAATGTTTTCAAGCGCCTGTCTCTGCTTTTATTATGTGATGTCATTCTTAGGCAAGATCCCTGCCCCACCCGCCTTCACCACCACCGAGGAAGGAACAATGCTGGCAGCGACCCCAGACTCACATCCTCACAGAAGCAGCTCTGGGGAAAGAGCTGGGGTTGGGTGACATTGAGCAGTTCGTGTCAACAGGCTTGTCCCTTCACAAGTCACTGTGTTCAGGAGGTTGGAATATGCTGAAGGGCCGGGTCTGGACTCTAAGGTCACCCTTTGAATATGAAGGAACAAAAGTCTACCAGGAGGCTTGTCAGGGGGACTAATGTAAAGGAAGGAAGGAAAGAAGAAAGCGGGCAGGAGGCCTGTTGGGAGGGGCAGCAGGGAGAGTCTGGGAGGGCAGGTGGCAGAGCCCACGGCAGAGTGACTCATGGCGGCCTCCAACCCACTCTGCAGATAGGAACCCAGTGACAGTGAACCCTGAGAGAGGGACAAATCTACTTCTCACCCCAGTCAAGAACCGCTTGCTCTGGCCAGCCCCCGAGCATGGACAGGAGAGCCCATCTGAGGTCCTTGGCTCTGGGGGGAAGCTGCTGTTGTCACTTGGGCAAGAGCAGCAAGGATGGAGCCTCTACCCTCAGCAAGAAGAACAAAACAGCTGCAGAAGCTAGGGAGATCACAGGGCCCCTCTGGTCACAAGAGTGGGAGTGGCTGTCCCTGACACAGCACACGGCCCTTTTTCGGAAAAAATTGTCAAAAGCAGAAGGAAATTCTGGCCCTGTGACACTTGGTGGCCTTTCTTAGAAAGGAGCAGGAGGACATTCCTTAGGCATGTGAAGGCCAAATCAGTGGCCAGTCTACCAGACTCGAGGTCTGCGAGAGCTCTTGCAGCGTGGGCTGTGGGCACAGGCACTGAGGGCCCTACTCCAATCCCATCATTTTGTTCACAGGGAAACTGAGGCTCCTGAGATGAAGAGAGAGGCCCAAAGTCACACCCGAAACCAGCCTCTGCAGGGACAATAAACACTTACTGGCGCGTCTTTGGAACATAGGCTCATACCAGCCTCAAACCTTGGTCTTAGTCCACTTTGTGTTGCGATAAAGGAATCCCCAAGGCTGGGTAACTGGTAAAGCGCATGGTCCTGTAGGCTGTGCAGGGGCGTGACGCTGTCACCTGCCAACTTCTGCAGAGGCCTTTCACGCTGCAGCAAACCCTGGCAGAGACGGTCAAAGGGGAGGTGGGCACGTGCACACGGGGACCACACCCAAGGGGCGTCCTGGCTTTACAACAACCATTCCACCAAGAACCGATCCAATCTAGGAGAGTGAGGACTCATCGCTACAGCCAGAACAGTACCAAGCCTGGGGATCTGCCCCCATGGCCAGACACCTCCCACTGGGACCCCTTTCCCAGTGCTGACACACTGGGGATCAAGTTTCAACATGACATTTGTGGAGGACAAACATCCAAACTATAGTGACCCTCTACCGAGGTCCTCACACGCCTCTCCAACTCCCCACAAGTCCCGTCCACTCCTCCTACAGCGTGTCTCGTGCGTCTGTCCACTCCTCTCCACATAGGCTCCTAGACCAAACGCCCATGGCCGCGCCCTCTGACAGCACAGCGAAAGCTTCCTTCCCTCCCACTCTCCTCCCACACTGAAGCCAGAGTGATCCTATTAACTGAGTCTGACAGTGTCCCCACACATATCCCTCCTGTCTCACCACTGGCCTCCTTCGCCCACCTTCTGCCCTGCAGCCTCTGTGGCCTGCCTCTGCTTCCCCCAGTCATCCTTGCCCCCTGCAACCTCAGGGCCTTTGCACACACTGCACTTCTGCCCCCCGCCCCACCAGCTCTGCTCCTGGGAGTCCCCATGAGCCAGCATGTGGAGGGTAAGCTGGGAAGGGCAGCGGAGGGGACATCTGCAGAAGTTTCAGCATCTTCACGCAGGGTTTGGCAGGTGACAAGGCCCCACAGTGGGTCTCAACCTTGTCACACACCCAGAGATTCTGCTGTGATTGTTCTGGGTGTGACCTGGGCCACAGGGTTTCTCAAAGCTCCCCAGGTGAGTGTGATGATCACATAGTTCAAGGCAGAGCTGGAGCATAAGCCCAGAAGTAGCCACTCCAAAGCCCACATTCCTCACCATTCTGCATCCTGCACTCGCCCTGGGTTTCAGTCAGGTGCACCCAAAATGCCGAACTTCACAGTCCTCTCTGATATAAAATACGGATGGGCCACTATGGGGGAGGTAACGAAGAAAAGCCCAAAAGTACAGAAACACATATTTTGTTTCTGATGTCAGACTCTGCAATACCGCAGATAACACAGCAGCACAGCCCTCCATCATCCCTCCTTTTTTGTTGTTTTCTTAGAGACAGAGTCTCACTGTGTCACCAAGGCTAGAGTGCTGTGGTAGGATCATAGCTCACTGCAGCCTCCAACTCCTGGGCTCAAGCGATCCTCCTGCCTCAACCTCCCAAGTACCTCGAACTACAGGTGACATCACCATGCCTGGCTGATTTTTAAATTTTTTGTAGAGATGAGGGTCCCCCTATGTTTCCCCGGCTGGTCTCAAATTCCTGGCCTCAAGTGACACTCCTACCTTGGCCTCCCAAAGTGCTAGGATTACATGCATGAGCCATGGTGCCCAGCTGTGAATTTTCTTTTTAATTTAGTCTTCCTCATTCATCTATGACCTAATTAGATATAAAGAGATTTTCAATTATTTAGATAATAACATCTTACATTTATATAATGCTTTACCATTTTCAAAGTACTTCCGCATGTCTCATTTCATTTGTATATCAGGCATTCAGTGTGGGCTAAATTTGTATAGATAAACACATTTGATGAATAGGTAAAGTCTAAAACATACTGTTTATTTCATTATTACCTCCAAATGCTGTTTTAAAAAGACAAACTAAATACGTACAAATGAGAAATCTCTTAAGAAAAGCAGCACACATCCATGAAGTTATCTTTTACAAGATCAGTAATGAGCATAATTAGAAACTCAAAATATATTTCTGTATCCAGAAATATGGTAGACAGATAAGCTGACCGACCCAATTACTGAAAACAACCCAAAATATTGAACAAAATATTTTTTTGAACAATATTTTTTTTGAAGAGGATCAAGACACTAAGGAATACTTACAGAAACTAAGGACTACTTCGAGGGCAGTACTCAGCGAAGTTGAGAACCTAGGGAGATCTAAGTAAAATTAATTACCTGCAGAGCACCAAAGCCAGCTTTTACCTTGAGAACATTGGCCAAGCTCAGTAACTTGGTAAGTGCAGGGAACAGCAGACAAGTCCAATAGGAAAACTTCTCTGTCTCCCTATAAAGCTGGCGCACTCTTGGCAGGGTAAGGGTGACCCAAACCAGGAACTACAAAGACTTCCTGTCTTGAACCTTGGCACAGCGCAGAAGGGAAAAAACTTACCCTGAGAATCTGCAACGTCAAGCCAGCTCCCACATGGGTTTGCTGTTCTAATCTACCCTGGTGGCCCAGAATAACCCAAGCTAAGAATTTGGTTGTACCAAAAACCCTTAGCTGAGAATTGTGTTCACAAAGACCTACTCTAAATTTCCGGTTCTAGGTAAGAACAAGTAAGCACATTCCATCCACACTGTCTCTCCCGCTGAATGCTAGAACGGAATGCAGAGAGAAGCTGAGGACTCTAAAATGCAAATAGCAGCAGGCAGAATGAGTAAGAAAACAAGAATTCAGATTCCTACTAAACTGGCTGTAAGTTGGCCACTTTCCCCTCTCTGGTCCTCCTGCCGCAATGCCCCAGACACGGATACACTCACAGGAGGTGCACGACAGAGCAGGGGGATGAAAGCCCAGGTTTCTGCCCAGGGGACCAGAAAGGGAGCCCTGGGAATAAGAAAGCACTGACGTGATCACAAAGAGGAAGGAGCTTGGCAACATGACACCATACAGTTAGATATAAACACCCAAATTTGGCAAAAGATATAGAGATTCAGAAGCTTAGAAAAACTCAAACAGAATAAACTCAAAGAAATCAATGCCAAGACACATCATCATCAAACTTCTGAAAACTAATGACAAAGAAAGAAAATCTCTGAAACAGTCAGAGAAAAGTGTTGCATTGCCTACAGAGAAAGAAAAATTGAAATGACTAAGGATTTCTCATTAGAAACTATGGAGGCCAAAAGGAAGTGGTACAACATGTTTTTAATCCTGGGAGGAAGAAAGTCAACCCAGAATTTTACAGCCAGCAAAAATATTCTTCAGACAGGAAGGTAAAATAAAGACATTCTCAATTCAGGGAAAACTAAGATTTGCTGCCAGCAGATCTGCTTTAAAAGAATTGCTAGATAGTTCTTCAGAAAGAAGGAAAATGATATTCGAAAGAAACTTGGAACATCAGAAATGAAGAGAAATAGAAATGGCAAATATCTGGGTAAATATATTAAACCATTCTTCTCTTACTGAGCTCTTTAAAATGTATTGATGGTTGCAAGCAGAAATTATATTTTCTGATAAGCCTTTCAATACATGTAGCTATAACATATAAAACAAGTTAGAAATTATTTTTTAATAACTCTGAAGTGGATAATTAAGAAACACCCCTGAAGAGAATGATCAAGAAAAAAAGTGAAAAGAAAAAATAAATAATAACACAAATTAAAAAGGGGTGATCACAAAAATACAGCAGAGATTAAAAAGATAAGAGAGTACCTCGACAACTTTATGCTGATAAAGTTGAACATTTAGATAAAATCGATACATCCCTAGAAAAAAATTACTCAAATTTATTACAAAATAAAAAGAAATATGAATAAAATTAGACCAATAGTTAAAATTTTCTCATAAAGAGAACACTAGGCCAAAACAGTTCTAATACAATTTTAAGCAACAAAGGATGATTAGGGCACAGACACGCACAGAGGGAAGACCACGTGAGGACGTGGGGGGAATATGGCCGTCTGCACCCCCAGGAGGGGGCTTCAGGAGAAACCAACCCTGCTGAAACCTTAACCTTGGACTTCTAGACCTCAGAGCTATGAGAGAATAAATTCTCGTTGTCGAAGCCCCCCAGGTCTATGGTACCTGGTTAGGGCAGCCCCAGCAGGGAGCAGATACACCACGGAACAGACTTCAGGCTGGTGACGCTAGAGAAAAACTTGCCTCCCAGGGCTGTCCCCAAAACTTCCTCAGTTTCCCCCAGGATTATCTAAATGAGAGAGACTTGGGCCCACTCAAAACAGACCCTCCACTGAACCAATGAGATGACAGCTCTGGAAATCAAGAATAAGATGCATTGGAGGTGAATATAAGAAGACTCGAATTTTCATTCAAGGCATCCAGCGGCGTTGGGGATGTAAAAGGAGAGAAGGGGGAGAAATGTTTCAGTGAAGAGAAAAATAATCAAGTTTCGCGCTGGCAGATCCCTGAGCAAGCCAGGCCTTTGATGGCTTTGTCATTCTGGACGATATCTTTGCTGAGACTTGCCAGTTTCTTCTACAGCAGGTAACCCTGCGCACAAATGGATTTTGTGTTAACCAGCACACCCAAGTCTTTGGGAATTTAGATCAGGTCTTCTGATTTTTCATTCCCTATTTTAGCAGCCAAGAGACAGGCTACTTGTCTTCACTGCTAAGGTGGAAGAAGGAGATAAAAGGATTTATTATCTGAACATTCGAGAACCTTCCAAACAAATCTGTTCCTTTCCCCCTGCCCTCCAAAAGCTGGACCACACTCGGTGAGCTGAGAAGTATATTTTCTTTCAAACGAGCTTGTCCATCTCTGCTCTGTTCACACAAGCAGTGACTCCTTATTAAATGACAGTCTGCTAACCCACAGAGTAGGAGATTTGTAGATCAGCATGACAGTGGCACGTTGGAAATCCAGAGACAGAAGTATGCTTGCATTCTTTGTCGCTAGTGGTCTACGATCACGTCGCAGCACCTGCGTCCCTGAGCCGCCCGCCGGCAAGTGCTTGGACTGTGAGAGAACAGGATGGGTCGGTGCCCCAGGCAGGGCCAGAGAGAACCTCAGGCAGGCCTTCCAAATGGGGCGTGAGTCCACAAGAGGGGGCCGTGCCCCCCCAAGTGAGGCACCTGGAGCTGGGGCGCCAGGCTTGCCAGGGGAGCATAGGCTGGGTTTCAGCCTCCTACACAGGCAGCAGTTGGCACAACCTTAGAGGTCACAGCCCTGGGCAGCATCGGCCACTAATAATTCCACAGCAAGGGAAACTGGATGTTAAAAATGACTCTTTGGGCTGGGTGCAGTGGCTCACGCCTGTAATCCTAGCTCTCTGGGAGGCCGAGGTGGGCAGATTGTTTGAGCTCAGGAGTTCAAAACCAGCCTGAGCAAGAGTGAGACCCCGTCTCTACTAAAAATAGAAAGAAATTAATTGGACAGCTAAAAATATATAGAAAAAATTAGCCGGGCATGGTGGTGCATGCCTGTAGTCCCAGCTACTTGGGAGGCTGAGGCAGGAGGATCGCTTGAGCCCAGGAGTTTGAGGTTGCTGTGAGCTAGGCTGACGCCATGGCACTCACTCTAGTAGCCAGGGCAAGAGAGTGAGACTCTGTCTCAAAAAAAAAAAAAAAAAAGAAAATACTGGAAGCTCTACTTTCATTAATTTTAATCTAATCTCCTTATAAATATTTATTAATTTATTTACATTAATTATTGATATTAATTATATATAAGATTAAAACATACAAACAATTCATAAATTAATATATAAATATTGGGAGTGTGCTGAGAAAGAGTATATAATGCAAAATAACTAGAAATCACCTTTTTTGAAGGTAGCATTCATGAGACTCAATCACAAATAAACATATTCTGACCAGGTATTTAAATAACAAAGAAAAAATATAACGGATTTCTAGGCAGGAAAAACAAGTTGCATCCAAAAGAATAAAAATCCAAATTGTCCTCATTTTCCTTTGCAACATTAAAAGTCAAATGCTGTTGAGGCAGTGCCCATAGATATTTCAAAGAACTGTTATGATTCAATAATCACATTTCCAGCCATGATATCACAGAAGTAGAATATATGTTCTAATTTAGAGAATCTTAGAAAATACTTCAAGGAGCACTGCAAATAACTGGGGAAGTTACCAGAATTATGGATCAAAAATGCCATGGTATAAAATGTTGTAGTATTTGCATGTAACCTACACACATACTCCCATATACTTTAAATCATCTGTAGATTACTTATAATACCTAATATAAATGCTGTGTAAATAATTGTTATACTATATTGGTTTTTAACTGTATTATTTTTTGTTAGTTATTGTTATTTTTTATTTTATTTTGAATATTTTCAATCCGCAGTTGGTTGAATCCACAGATACGGAACCCTCAGTTAAGGAGATCTGACTGCACGCATATGTATATAAAATACAGTGAAAATCAAATGTAGCTGAGTAGAACTCCATGGTATACATATACCACATTTTATTAATCCACTCATGTATTGATGGGCACTTGGGTTGTTTCCATCTCTGCACATTTAGTAGTAACATTCATCAGATGTTGGGCAGGTGGGAAGAGGGAGGAGGGGATGGGCATATTCACACCTAATAGGTGTGGTATACACTGTCTGGGGGAGGGATACGCTTGAAGCTCTGACTCAGGCGGAGCAAAGGCAATACATGTAACCTAAACATTTTTATCCCTGTAATATGCTGGAAAAAAAAAGAAAATCAAATGTAATCTTTGGAACAAAAAAATTAACCAAAAAAATCTTAATATCTTGAATCTGGGTCTTAAATGTCAAACTCTAATAACGAAAACGTGGAAATGGGGACATAAATGGAAAAGAAAATTATCTAAAACAACAGTAGTACTGCCTGGAAAAGAAGCTAAAGGTAAGAAAAAGTGACATTTGAGTTTTAAACCAAAGAACCTTCATCATAATTAAAGACTGCATTCATAATGTGTAAGTGGATTGGAAATTAAAATATTATTAAATAGCCATACATGAAGTTCATTCATTTCAATGCTTATGTTTTCCAAGATAGAACCAGAATATCGACATCAAAACTGATTATTTTTCTTCCAAAGAAGATAGGCATAATTACAAAATATTTGATGTTCCTATATTTCAAAAAAGAAAAAAATATGTACCTTCTTATGCCATTTCTAAGCTGTCTTTTTCCTCACACGTTAAGTCTTAAGAACTAAAATTATATAAATATGTGGATTTAGACAGTTTATGCTTTCCTAAAGTGAGAGTAATCCCTTATATTTAAAACTAGGATAAAAAATATAGTTTATGCTTTGGCTAAAGCAAATGTCTATACACAGATAGAAATGTTCATAACATTTTCTCAGAAAAACTGAAGTTATCTCTATTTTTCTATCTAGATGAGTACTTCTCAAAGGGTGGAGACTGCTTCCCAGGAGACATGTGACAATATATGGAGTATTTAAATACTGAGCCAAAGCAATTACAATTAATTTTGTGAAGGGGGCAATAGAAAGCCAGTTGAATAACAAAGTCAGTCATAGAAAATACCTCCCCAAATTTCATTTACAATTTTCCTTAGGTTCTATTTTCAACTTTTTATTGTGGTGTGTTTGCACTGCTATGTGGTCCTTATCAGAGAAACAATGATATCAAATGAGGTTTTATAAGAAATATTTTCACTGTATCTTAGTGGATTCAAACCCTTCCCCAGCTATTATAATAATATATAGTATTTTATGGGCATAAGCTATTTGTTCTTTATATTACTTACAATAATTATCTCAATTTCATAAATATTTCCTCTTATTACCCATGTTGTTTTAAAAACAGCAATAACAGCAACAACAATAATAATAAATTCTAAAAAATATTTTGGAGAATTCTAACACTGTTTAGCAAATTTTCAACTTGATATTTAAGAATGGGGAAATATCTCTGAATTTGCTCTTACATGATAGATTACTTGGTATGCTCTTGTCCTTTTGAAGCTTTCTCTTAAGGGTTTTGCAAAGTATTTTTATTTTGAACAAAAAGTCTATAGTATTCAAGCAAAAGGTGGGATTTTAAAGAATATACTGATGCTATTTCTGATTGAACAGTTTGGTTGACTCAAGCTACAGCTATTGTCAGCCCCTCTGTCTTCTGATATTTCAGAAGAGATTATTTTAAAAATATTGGTAACTCTTTATAAAAATGTTGAAGTAAATGAAAATGCAAAACCCTCTTTTCCTAATGCATTTTGAACTTTTCATGAAATCATGAAAATGAAGTTATATTCAGGGTCAAAATCAATGAGTAATAGGAACTGAGGTCATGTGAGATTTTAGCAGGGATCTAGATGACCATCTATAATGATGACAAATATTTAAGACATAATTTATCCTATCCCTCATCCCACCCAGTGGCCTTTCTTCATCTGTACACAAATGTCCTATGACCTTTGCAGGTCAATGTCTTTACTCGATATTCATTTGTGTCTTTATTTTTTTTTTTTATTTTTTTCCTTTGTTAGTTGAGCCCTATTTTCTCTATTTAAGCCACAGTACAAAGATATATAGACATACTGCATTATGTTCAGGTACATAAAAAAGCACATTTCATTTATTAAAGAAATGTAGAGTGAAATTAGAGTACAAAGAAATGAAACTTCAGTAGTTGAAATAACATGTTTGCTGCAAGCAATAAAATTCAGATTTAGCACTGCAGAAAATCAAACCAGCAATTCAGAAATTGAGGCTAAGTGTGCAAAAGACAGAGGAAAAATGGATTTTTAACATTTCTAAAATGAAAAATCTTAATATTTACAGGATGTAAAATATTAATGTTCTTACTATACAAATATCACTGAAAATCAGTAAGAAAACACGAATAAAATTCATAAAGACTATAATCCTGAGTGCTACATAAGAGAAACACATTTCCATTAAAAATAAAAATATGGTAACATTCAAATAAATCAGTAATTAAATAATTAGGATTTATGAAAAAATACTATTTTCACCTGCCAAATTAGCAAAGGCTAAAATAATCTTAGTGATAAGTGGATGAAACACTCTCTTACAACACTGAGGAGTGTAGTTTGGAACAAATTTTCTGAAAAGGTTGTTTGAGAAGACTTAAGAGTATTACCTATATTCCAAAGAATTCACACTCGTAATTAAATAAAAAATATATTACTAGGATAAAAGACTATCTGTGCCATTATATAGCAGGGTCTTAAAATATGTAAGCGTATTAAGGAATGCTCATTTGCATGTAAAAAGAGCAAGATAGGAATAGTTTGTACTAAAAGATCAACACTGTATGTTTTAGGTGATCACATGGCAGAAATACTCTCCAGGGATTAGGGGGATGGGGGGGCAAATCTACAACTTAAGGACATGGGGAGCACTAAAGGGAGGGAAGGGCACACCTTTAACCTGCATTTAGGTGAGGCAAAGACATAAAGTGTAACTAGAATGCTTGTACCTTCACAATACCTTGGAATAATAAAAAAATAAAATAAAAAAAAAGAGAGTGTTGCTCTAAAGAAAAACTTTTAGTAACATAGTCGTAGAGATGCTAGGGTATGGAGTTATGGCAAGAATTATAAGGTGATGTGAAAACAATGTGGTTTTGGGAAATAATATTTAGATAATGGAAAATATTTTTAAATGAAGCATGAAAATAATATAATTTTCATTTTAGAGAAATTACCTTGAGTAAAGTATCTGGGATAGGAGAAGAAGAAAATATAGGCAAGATTTTTACCATAACTCATGAAGAAAATGTGAAAATGAGACTTAAGATATTTTAGAAAGTGAAAAAGATAGTGCCTCATAACTCAGAGAGTTTAAGAAGAAAGTCTTTGGTGAGGCGGAAAGAAAACCACTGCTTGAAAATATTGATTATTGCTGGAATTATTTGAGTAGAGGTAGCATGACCGTCTGTGAGGATGTTATAGGACTTCTGAGTTAAGGAAGGTTGTATATACCCCTTCAAATATACATTCTTTGATGACTTAAATTCCTGTTTCTTTTATTCACCTATTAAAATGATACCTTTGGAACACCTTTCTGGCAACCAAGAAGAGTGGTAGAAAATCTGCTCTTTTCTAACCAAGAAGACTGGCAATTGGGCAAATAATCAGAATGATGTATGATAAAACTCATCAGTGGAAGTAAATATGAAGTCGTGACAAAGGAGTCGGGCAAGGGCAGGCAGGAGTGACAGTGCAGTAGCTGGGGAGGGAAGGGGTGCAGGAAGCTGAATTGTTAAGCAAAAGGGAGCAAGTGTGATTTGTGAACTGCTATTCCCGCAAAAGAAAATTAAATGGACAAAAGTTCTAAGCAAAAGACAGTGGCCATTTGGGTGAAATGAGCAAAAGTGAGATTGGCTGGGGTGGTGGGAAGATGTCAAAAAGGAAACATTGAGAGGTGAACAGTGCAGCCTTGGACAGTTCAACAAATTTCTTGTCAAGAGTTTTGGACAACTTAAAAACAAGAGGAAGTCATTTCAAAGTTTGAGCCAGTGAATGTTAACTTTTTCACATTTTACATGTTCATCTAAATCTATGTAAGAACTGGATTGAACACTATTTATTAATTTACTTCTTATATTATTTAGATATTTTAGAATATTGCTCACACAATTTCCTAGCTTTCGAAGTTCTAAATGATGGAATATTCAGTACTTATCATTTCTCAATTCGTCTAATCTTAACTTCAAATAACATTCATGTTTATAGACATCAAAAAGGATATTTTATATGAAGTTTTGCATGAATTCAAGAATAGAATCTACAATTTGCATCCATCTATATTCTTAAAAAGGATTTGGAATGGGACTCCAGTTTCTTATACCTAGGCATTTAACATGGGTTTGATTGAATTTGAATTAAATTTCACTGTTTGTTTTATTCTTTGTTGGATAAAAAAAGTAATATTCTATTGGATTTGGCCCTTTCTTAGGGTATGGAGGAAATTCAACCTATTAAATTCATTGTATTGCTATAGTTTCAGAATATATCTAGTATGTAGTGGTTTTTAAGTTCATCCTGTTATACCAAGGTTTGTATTTATTTTAACTTGCATTAAGTGTATTGTAACTCATTCTTATTCTTTAAAACCTTTATTTCAACATCCAAGACTGCAGAGTTAATTTGTGAACTTCTAATCTAACAAAGTAATCACATCTCTACGTTATTCAATTTACTTTTGTCCTCCCTGTTTAATTTTCAATAGATATTCTGATATATTGCATCTTCTCTATCAAGACAGAAAACATCTCCCTAAATACTTGCTCTGAACTTGAAGATGGCAGAGAAAATAGAGTGATCTATGAATGGCAAATTGCAATAAACATATAGAAAATGGCTATGGGATCAGTTACTATTTCTCTACAGTTTAAAGACTTTCAAATCTTACTCCTGCTGTCTCTACAAAGGCATAGCATTGGATCTTTAAGAAGGTGTATTTTAGCTAATTTCAACAGAGAATTGCTGAAAAGAAACTTATTCACAACAGACATGGGGGAAAAAAAAAAACAACTTTAACTTTTCAAGAGAATCATGGATTCCCAAAACTTAGTTCTAAAAAAAATAAATGAACCAAAAATTACAGCTAGCGTCACTCTTGTATCTAAGTTTGTTAATTTCCAATCCATCTGTCTATCATGTCTGTTTTAGTAATGTTCTTTTACTGCAT
>CAUYSK010119966.1:0-13214 GCA_963575035.1 Avahi laniger
AATAGAAAAAAAAAAAAATTAGCCGGGCATGGTGGCGCATGCCTGTAGTCCCAGCTACTCAGGAGGCTGAGGCAGGAGGATCACTTGAGCCCAGGAGTTTGAGGTTGCTGTGAGCTAGGCTGACGCCACGGCACTCTAGCCCAGGCAAGAGAGTGAAGACTCTGTCTCAAAAAAAAAAACCATTGTTATTATTTTATAACTTTTTGAATTTAGCACTATGTTATTAAAAGTTTTTCCATTTATAGATTTATGTAATTAAAATTCTTGTTTTATTTTTCATTTATGGACCTCCTTTAGTCCTTTATTGCTAAGTTTTCCTGTTTGTGAATAATGCTTTATAAATAAGGAATTCTTGTGCTTATATTTTTGTGGGGGCAATCTGATTATAGAGGATAAATTCTTAGAAGGGAAATTTTTGGATAGAAGAGTACGTGAATTTTTACTACCTTGATACATATTGTTCATTTACCTTCCAGAAAGGTATCACTATTGACATCAGCAAGGAATGAGAGGACTTACTCCTTTTATTTGTATCACACAGGGTATAATGATTTTTATTTTCATATAATTTTTTATTATATATATCATTTTTTTGTGTGGTATGAATTGCCTTTCTTCTTTGGTATACGATAGTCATTTTTAAAAATTCAGCTTTAAGTGTTCTTTGTATATTAGGGTTATTAACTCTGCAAATATCTTTCCCAGTTTATCATTTGCCTTTTAACTTTATTAAATCTACAGATTTCCATGTAACTTTTTTTATTTTTCTAAATGGTTTATTCCTCAACACTATTTAATGAATTATTATATTTTCCCCATGATTTGGTTGGTATGAGTCTTTAAGATACAGAAAAGTTTACTCAGGTTCTTTAGTATTTAGTTAAGTCTGTTAAATTGCTGCTCTCATAGAGTAAAAAAACACTAGAATTAGTAATATACAGTGTCCCTCCCATTTAAATAGTATAGTCCTTGTTAGCAATGCTGAAAAGAACTGCATGTTTATTATTGAACTGGTCGTGAAGTGTGCCGCATTCACCTGAATGGAGGTGAGGGATGTGGGTAAAGAATGGCCAAGGAAGCTGAGGGGAAGCTTCCCCCTCAGAAACTACGTAAATCTGTTTCACCCTCAGGCTGAAGAATCCACCTTTTAATATTTAATTTAATACTTATTCTTTGCCATCATTCTTGTTTATCCAAAAAGCACTATAGCATTTTCATTTTAAAAGCAACAAAATTTTTTTCCAGGATCAGTTTGTTTAATCATGATTACATACAGAGGCTAATTTGAAATATTAATTTTCTTTCAAATGTATGGAACTTGAGAAGTTGTCATTACATTCTCTACAGTCATGTACCTAAGATTAAATTTTTTAGTGATATGTTATGCATTAAATGTTAGCCTTCTTGTGGTCTCATTATGTTAGGTGACATTTTAAAAAATATGTTTGATATACTGAATATCTGGAAAGAGTAATGTAAAGAATTTTTTAATTTTCCCACTATGAAAAACAAAACAGAACAAAAACATCTTTGGGTGTAGATATTTTTCACAAATAGAGAAGTCATTTGAATTACTTGTTCGAGCCTTTATTACTTGAATTAATTAATCAAGCATTCATTTATTTAGCAAATCATTAATGAATATCTGTTAAATGCCAGGCATTTTGCTAACACCAGTGATACAGATGTAAATATGACATGTTTGGGCCCTCAAATTAGTCCCAGTTTAGTAGGGAGACACATAAAAGCAAATAATTATAAATGCTAAATGTAGTAGTAGAGATATGTGCTATGGCCAATTGAAAGCACAGTGGGTCTTAGGGAAATGTGGAGGGTGTCTCTGTGGAAGCTTGCTAAATGATCACAAAGTAATTTATAGTAATGAGTTGGAGTTTTGTAGATTCAAAATGTCATGTTGTTGTTGTCCTAGAATTGAACATGTTCTTTATGGTAACTTAGAACTTGAAATATATCTGTCATAAATATTTTTCTTTCATGATAACAACATGTTAAAATGTAGACTCTTAGTTCCAGGGTCCCGCATGGTGGGTTTGCTAATATCATGGGTGGAAGTGGATTGCAAAACTTTACAATTGCTGCTGTGCCATATACTCCAAATCTTTTACCGACTTCAAGCACGTGGTATGTTAAATTGGTTTTCTTTACATGTATTACAAACTGTTTTGATTAATTTTGAATGATCAGAGATCTAATTACTATATTGCTGCATTGAGAGGAAGACCTCATCTATGGTATCTACTCAGGATTTGGGAATCACTTATCCTTAGTCCTTTGCTTCCCTTTTTTGGTAGGGGAAATGTTTGGGGAAACCCAAATACCTATAATTTAATTGAATATGATTCAAGTATCACTAAAGTTACACTGTCATAAGTATCACTGAGTTACACCATGATTTTAAACTAAATTGCCCTATTGCTCATTTATTTTAAGCTGAAGGAACTTCTTTTCTTCTACTACATTTGCATGCTAAAAGAAACTGCAATGCAGCAATTTTTTTCTTCTTTTTAAATACTACTTCAGGGTTTTTCAATTTGAATGCAAATTTGAGAGTATGGTTTTATGTTAATTATGTATAGTGTTTTCACTGCTAGACAAAACAATCAGAAATTGCATAGATTTCCTGTTTAATGGTGGTATATTTTTCTTTTAAAGCATCAACATGCTCAAGTTACCTGAATACCCAAGTAAAGAGATACTCAAGGACAGACTTCTTGTGGCACTACATTGTGGCAGCTATGGTTACACAATGGCATAATGAAGTCTAGAAAACTCATCTGACTACTGATGCACAATTCAGAGTGGCAGAAGTAATTTAAGAAACTGTCAACAGAAAAGCAGCCTAAATGCAACCCATAGGCAGGGCTAATGTTTAAAATTCACAAAGGATCAGGTTTTCTCTTTTTTTCTCTCTCTTCTCTCTTTTATGTTTTCTCTGTGAAACAATTAGAAAATGTAAAAATCACAGTAGACTTTTTAAAAATGCTATTTGAAAGTAGTAGAAACTCTTCCTTTTTTCATATTTAATTTTATCTAACATTGTGTTAAGGAAAATCTTGTTCTACATTCCACCTCTGCTTGTGACTGTCTTGCTAAAAGGGTATTTTCTCTTTATTTTTCTATATAGTAAATTATATAAGGATCCAGCTGCTGGTATGTTGTTTTATTGCATGTAAAGTGCCATTTATATTTGGAAAATTATTGTATAGGATGGATTAATTTAGATTGTGTATAAAGCCACAAATATGTATTTTCCCACATTGTATTCTATATTGCAATGATTTTTTTTTAGCTTTGTAATATTTTAATATATAAAACAGAAATTTAGACTGGTGTTACTAACAGCTGATAAAATGACATCTAATGTATATATTAAAGCTTACACTGTATTGTGTGAATTATTTGCATCTTATCAGTGGTCAGTTTTTCATATGTATATATTGTCTCAAAGTTTTTCTATGAAGGTAAAATTATAATATTTTGCCATATTTTTTCATTACCTGTGAGTGCTGAGGATACATCTGAAGAAGTAATCTGATGTGCAGATTACAATTTAAATAAGTAATGTTTTACTTCTGAAACTTGCTTTTGTGATTAAAATGTCAAGTTCAAGTGATACATGCCTAACACAGGGTTTTTGAAGTTTTGGGTGGTCTGATCAATTTTCTTTTGAAAAGATATACTGGAGTAGTTTCAGCATATGTTTGAATGGGAAGTGGGAACACTCATAGAAATGCTAACGGAATTTGTAATGATTAGGACCTTGCTTCTGGAAACTAAAAATAGAATATTCAGTGACATTACTATTGGTAAAATGACATATGCAAATTTTCTCTTGAGCAGCCAGTGTATTTGTCAGTGATATTTAATTGAGAGACACATACATTGAAAGCTTTGTTAAATTATAAAACTAATGCTTTGTTTTTGGTTCTTTCTTGTTACTGTTGGTTTTTTTTCTTAATATTAAGAAAGTATATCTCAACAGATTACATGAAATTTAGGAATTCTTTAAAAATTACTGTTATCTCTAAAATGAAGATTTAAATATTTTATTTATAATAACTGAAGCTAATAATGTTTTAAGTTTTGATTTTTTGAAACTTGTATAAAAAGTCCATTGCCTTTTGAATTTTCAAATAGGTAATTGACTACTTTCATATTACATTACTTATAATTTTAATGTTTACAGACATCTATTTCTGTTTATAATCATACAAAACATTGACTTTGTCAGCTTGGTTTTTCTGCAAGTATTTATGTAAAATAATTGATAATATTACATATTTCATGGTATTTTAGCCATGAATTTGAATGTTTTTTAATATAGATCTGGCAATTTCAGAATTTATTCTTTCATCGTCTTTATTTTTATAAGAATGTAGTTAATGTAAGAAGATTTTTACATGGATTAAAAATACTATTTAAACTTGAGGCAGCAAGTCTTTTTAATTTACTCCATTCCCACAATTTCTTCTGTAAGTGGATGGCTATGTTGAATGCAAGGTAGTATAGAAAAGTGATTAGAAAGATTTTCTTTCCCTTTGGGTAAAAGAAGATTTTATTAGTAGGAAAATGATTCAGCTCTTAAAATGTGGTAGTTTCATATAAGGAAGAAAACAAAAATACAGTGCTCTAAAGGAATAAAAAGATAAGGCAAGGAAACATATTGTAGGAAGCTGCTTAATGAAAAGATCTGGGCAGGAGTAGATTAAGTTATCCAAATAGTTTGAGGGAATAGTGACCATATAGTTAATAAAATCCATTTTGTAGTTAATCCCAAAACAAAATGTAAGGAAATCCCAGCTTTGAAACATTCTGCTGAACACAGCCCCTCCTATTGTGACAGTCTGTTTGGTGTTTGGGAGTTGAGGGGAAACGCAAGCTTTAAAGCATAGGTCACAAATTGGAGGCCCAAGAGATGACTCTTACTCATATGTGTGTTTAATTCTGGAATTTTGAATGAGTTATCATTTAAAAAATCTTGGATATTTCATGCAGAAGTTCTGGAGTTTTGGCTTCTTTTTGAGAAATAAGACAACTGACAATATTGAATACATATTCCTACAAAGCATTATTAGTATGCTGGAATTGAGTAAAAGCTGCTGCTTTGAATGACTGAATGTGCTCTTCATTTTACCATTTTCTTATTCCAGCCTGCTTCAGTAATTTACATTACCTTCCTGGCCTTTGAAAGCATTGGAGTCTGCTTTAAAGAATCTTTGTTGATCAGAAATGTTCCCCTGACTATAAATTGGTACAAATTCTTTGGAAGACAATTTGGTGGCACCAAATTTTAAAAATATACATAGTCTTTGACCCAACAGTTGTACTTCTTAGAATTTATTTTACAGATCTACTTGTTAGTGTACATGAAGATATTTGTACAAGAATGTTCACTGAAGTTTGTGATAGACAAAACCTGGGAATAATTTCAATGTATTATCAGTAGGGGGCTGACTAATAATGTGTTACAATCATAGAATATTAATTAGTATTTACAAAGAATGAAATGGATCAATACATACTGGTATGTAAATGTTTCTAAGGTATGTTAAGTGAAATAATCAAGGTGCATAGAAGAGTGATTAGTGTGAGATACAATGTACATGGAGTTATGTGAAGAAAAATTTCTGGGAGATGGACAAGAGACAATTGCTATATCTGGGAAAGAGTTGTATGATAGGATGGACTTTTTTACTGCATAGCCTTTTTTTCCTGTTTCTCTAAATCATATGCCTGTGTTATTTCCTCTCTCTCCTCCTGCCATTTATGTATATAAAAACATCCACTGTCTTTAATCCAGAAAAGAGGTGTCAGTAGTAACAGGTTTTGCTGAATCTGTAAAATGCCATAGCAGTAGTGATAAGCAATATTTTCATCACAAAACTTATAATTTTTCAAGTTTAATTAAATTAATATGTTTTAAGTTTCCTAATTAAACTCTTTCGTAAACAGGCAAAAAAAGGAATGCTTTCTTGCCCACAAAGCTCTATTTCCACATTGCCTGATAATTAGAGCTGTAATTTTTAGTGTTCTAAAATTCTACCAATTAGAGATTTATTTGAATTAATACTTTTTTCACCTGATTTTTCTTTTTTTAATAAAAAAACTGGTACTTAATTTGGGAAAATCTGGAAAGCATACATTAGTGTACAAACTGATAAAAAGCAATAAATATAATCCCACTACCCAACAATTGTATTTCCCTCTAATCTTTTGCAGTGCATTTTTTTACATAGTTCAGTTCATAAAGAATGTAACACTTAGTATCTTCTTTATCTACTTAGCATTTTATTTTAAACTTGCTTATAAACATAATATGCTGTTGTATGGATGTATCATAATTTACTTGACCATGTCTGTGAAATTACATTTAGATTTCTAATACTTTTGCTTTTATTATATAAATACCAGTCTCTTTAAAAACTGCTTATAGTCTAGGAATGGTAATGTTAATCTCGGTTGTTGAAATGGCCATCTCTATGGTCATAGAGTTACTGCTTGAAGGCTCAAGAAAGGGCTGTTGGAACATAGAGCCCTTTGGTAGGTAGGACCAAGTGGGATTGCTGTAGCAGCACAAGTAGGGTAAAAGGGTTAGAAAGGAAGGTAGAAATGTGTGACAAAAGTAGTTATTTTAATAATTGCTAACTTCAGTCTTTTTCCCAAGAACAGGGGAGGAAACTCATCTTCTATATGACACAAGCCCAATTCTCAGGACCCAGAACTCAAGCATTTGCTATTAAATTGTATAGTTCAGTTGTGTCAAGGGTCTCATGCTCTTGTGAGCTAAACTAGAAACCTAGCCTCCATTTATAATGTTTCCGAAAATTAGACTTACATGCTTTTGGAGTGCAACCCTTTTGTCAGGTAGAGAGTTCATAACAGCTATCTTTATCAGTAGGTACTTAGCTAATATTAACATTTTGGTTATTTTCACTACAATTTAAGGTATGTCAGTGTGTTTCATTAGTCAATATTTTTTCATGCGAAACATGATCCTCTGTCCCTGTACATTTCCACAGCTGGTAGGCCACAAAATTCACTTTTAATGTTAAGAATAGCAACAGAGATACTAATTTTGCAGTTTGGTTTAAGCTATTTTAATGTGGGCAGATTTCTGTTAGAATGTCTTTTGTGAAATTCTTAGGTTCTGAGTTGCTACCTGCTTACTGGTATGGTGCAAATTGGCACACATTTATTTAATTTATAATTAATTCCTTCTTTTTACGGGTGAGAGAATTGCAGACCAGAGAGTTAGTGACTTGTTCAAGGTTTCAAGGCTACTTGTTAACCAAACTAGAATTTAAAACCTACATTTTCTAATGCTTAGTCCACTAGATTCTCTATTACTCCATGCTGTCTCTTTATGACATAACTGCCTTATAAAAAGACTTTTAGAAAAACACCTGCAGCCTATTAATAGTCATGTATGACAAGCCTGTTGAGAAACTATAACTTAATAAGATGATAGTTAAGAGTGATTAATAGGACTATATTTCCTCTCTCCCACTGTGCCACAACAAGCTAGGGTGGATATTTTATCATCTCAAAATGAGAAAGAACAGATGTACTGTCAGAGCATAGATCATGGGTAGTCATTAACTTTTATTATCTTTATAAAAATGTTCAATTTCAAGCATACTTGGTGCTTCGAAATATGTTGTGCCTCCAATGTTGCAAAACCATTAAAGCTATAAACAGAATCTAATGACTATTACTATATAGTAATAGTACTTTGTGAGTCAGTTGAGTCTAGTTGACTGAAATGGAGGGAATGCAGTCCTAAGTGGGTGCTGGATATACAGTTAATGGAGAAACTTTTCAAATCAATTCAACAAGTTCCACTAAATGCCTCCTATGTACTCAACCCTGGTTAGGGACTGTAACCCAATCTCTACTCTCAAAGGAAATAAAATTTAGTTGGGCAGATGAAAGACCTGTTTGAAACAGGGTTTAAAATTGTGTGGTATGGCACACGTTTAAGTAAAAACCTGATACAGAGCTGTATTATTGCAGGTGAAGAAGGGTTTGATGTAAACCCAGTGTCCAAGGCAGCTTTAAAATCCGACCTGAGTTACTAAATTGTTCTTCGGATTTGGAGACAAATAAATTGATCAGCCTGTTGATTGAGCAAGTAACTGAAAAGGACAAAAATAATTATAGTAAAATAAGGCTAATATGTGGCAATCATTAAGTTTTCAAATTTTTAATTAGTGAATTATTAGCTTGCTCAATTCTAGGTTCTGGTCATTTCTTGAGAATTCTGATATCCTGGTGGTTTTCACTATCTGGAAACTGTCATGTGTCCTTGTAGCAACCATTCTTGGAAAGGACTCTACATTTTTCTCAGAAGAGTGGCAGTATCTGATTTCTTTTTGAAAGAAGCTTATTGTAGGAGTGGGGAAGAGTGCTTAAAGTGATGTTTGTACAGCATTCCTTTATATCGTATTTCTCTTTTCCTAATGTCTAGGAATAGAAAACAAAATGGTTTTCAAATTTCAAAACTCTGTCTACAGTAGCCTACTTGACATCATTCACTTTCATGTTTAGTAGGAATCTCAAACTTTAAATATGTCCAGAGAGGAGCTCTTGTTTCCCCATAGTCAGCTGTCACCCCAACCCAATGTTTCCGTCTCAGCAAATGAGTGCCACCTAATTGCTCTAGCCAAAAACCGAGATGATTCTTCCCTTTCTCTCATCTGGTACATTCAACCCATCACCAACTCTTATTGAATTTACCTGTCCAATATGTATTTTAAATTAGTCAATTTCTATTACCCTTGTCCAAGCTGCCACCATCAGTTCCTCGGACTACAGCAGTCTAACACAAAAGAGGGCAGTGGAGATCATGGATAGGGGTACAGACTGAGGAGCTAGACTGCCTGGATTTGAATTCCAGCTTTTACGCTATTAGCTGTTGCTGGGAGCTCAGCTGTGCTGGGAGAGAGAGTGAGGAGCTGTCAGGTGTTGGAGAAGCCAGTTGAAACAAGCCAAAAATGAGAGTTAAGCCTTTGATCACTTAACTGTGATGGTATAAACAAAAGGCTAAAACTGGAGAAGACACTTCTTCCTGCTCCATTTCCCCCAAGGAACTGTGCACTGGTTAAAGGCCCAGTAGTTTAGCACAGACGTGGGGGTGATCTCGTTGAGGGAGCCCCTTCAGTTTATGGACCCTGAGGTTGGGGTAGGGATGAAAGGGGGGACAAACGGGAAGGGCTAGGAGTGGAAAAGTACTAGGGGCTGAGTCAAAGTGGGAAAAGGTGTTTTCAAGATTTCCCCTTCCTGTCTGCCGTGAGACTTTGTCAGAGGCACGCCCAAAGACAACCTCTGCCCAAGGCTTCAGATAGACCTAGGAATGAAGGTGCCTGAATTAGGAAAGCAAATATGTTTGCATAAGAGCATGGCTGGCCAAGAAGTTCTGAGTCTTTGACTGCAGCTACCTTCCGAGACTGCATTGCATTTGCTGTACATCAAGTCCAGTGCAGGAAGGGCAGTTTCCCCCCATGAGGACTCTAGGTAAAGCCTTTGTCACTGCCTGTAGTTAGGCCTGAAAAATCACGCATAGACTTTTAACGAGGAGTCAGAGTCTTCAGCTTTGTGACTTTGGGTAAATTTCTTAACCTCTCTGGCACAATTTATAATGGAGATGTAAAATAATTATATATTGTATTAGTTTCCTATTGCTGATTTAACAAATTGCCACAGACTTAGTGACTCGAAACAACACACATTTAACAGTTTTGGAGGTTAGAAGTATGAAATGGGTGTCAGTGGGCTAAAGTCAAAGTATCAGCAGACTCTGTTCTTTCTAGAGGGAAAATCTATTCCTTTAGAAGCTTCCAGAGACTTTTTTCATTCCTTGGCTCATGGCCCTTTTACATCTTCAAAACTGACAATGGCCAGTTGAGTGTCACATCACATTACTCTTGACACTGACTCCTGTGACTCTGTCTTCCACACTTAAGGAAGCTTGTTATTAGATTTGGTCCACCTTAGGTAATTCAGTAAAATCTCCTCACCTCAAGGTCAATTGATTAGCAGCCTTAATTCTGTCTCCAACCTTAATTTCCCTTTGCCATGTAATGTCACACATTCACAGGTTCCAGAGATTAGGATGTGGACAAGGATGTGTGTGTGGAGGGCAGCATTACAACTCGCTGCAGTCTTGGAGTACATTTAGTATTGAAGACTTTTTATATCTATTTTATAGATGAGAAAGTGAGGCATAGATTGTCAGTTCGCCAATTTTACACGCAGAGACAGAGCTAAGATTTGTTTCTTAAAAATTTTTATAGATTTATGGGACACACATACAGATATGTTACATGGATATATTGTGTCATGGGAGATTGTATGTTTCCAGGAATTTATCCATTTCCTCTAGTTTTTCTAGTTTGTAGGCTTAGAGATGTTTATAGTAGTCTCAGATGATCTTTTGTATTTTTGTGGTATCAGTTGTAATGTCTCCATTTACATTTTTGATTGTGCTTATTTGAATCTTCTCTCTTTTTGATTAATCTAGCTAGAGGTCCATCACATTTATCATTTCGAAGAGCCAACTTTTCATTTTGTTGATCCTTTGCATTTTTTTGGTCTCAATTCTGTTTAGTCCTCCTCTGATCTTTGTTGTTTCTTTTCTTCTGCTAGGTTTTGTTTTTCTAGTTCTTTAAGTTGCCACAATAGGTTGTTAACTTGTGATCTTTCTTTCTTTTTGATGTAGGCATTTGGTGCTATAAACTTCCCTTTTAGTACTGCTTTTGCTATGTCCCAGAGGTTTTGCAATGTTGTGTCTCTACTTTCCTTCATTTCAAAATTTTTTTAAATTTCTGCCTTGATTTTGTCATTGACCCAAAGATCATTCAGGAGCAGGTTGTTTAATTTCCATGCATTGAGATAGTTTTGAGAGTTCCTCTTGGAATTGACTTCTAGTTTTATTCCACTGTGGTCCGAGAAGATACTTGATATGATTTTCATTTTTTTTTAAATTTATTGAGACTTGTTTTGTGGCTTATTAACATATGGTGTATTTTGGAAAATGTTCTATGCGCTAATGAGAAGAATGTATATTCATCAGTTGTTGGGTAGAATTTTCTGTAAATGTCTGTTAGATCCATTTAGTCTTGAGTCCAGTTTAAGTCTAGAGTTTCTTTTTTGATTTTCTGCCTTGATCTTTCTAGTGCTGTCAATAGGGTGTTGAAGTCTACCACTATTATTATATTGTTGTCAGTTTCTTTTCTTATGTCTAATAGTATTTGTTTTATGAATCTGCATGCTCTGGTGTTGGGTGCATATGTATTTGTGATTGCTATATCTTCTTATTTAATTGATTCCTTTATCATTATATAATGACCTTCTTTGGCTGTTTTTTTTTTTTACTGTTGTTGATTCAAAGTCCATTTTATCTGATATAAGTATAGCAAGCACTACTCACTTTTGGTTTCCGTTTGTGTTTTTCTACCTCTTTACCTTGAGTCTGTAAGATTCTTTACAAGAGAGGTGAGTTTTTTATAGGCAACATATGGTTGGATTTTTTTTTTAATCTGTTCTACCAATCTCTGTCTCTTAAGTGGACCACGTAGTCAATTTATGTTCAAAGTCAATATTGATGTGTGAAATTCTCTTCCTGTCATAATGTTAATTGTTATATAGTTGCTTTGTAGTCTCAATTTTGTAATTGTTTTATAAGGCCTGGAAGTTTTATGCCTTCATGTGTTTTTATGATGGTGAGTATCAACCTTTTGTTTCCATGTTCAGGACTCTTTTGAACATTTCTTGTGGGGCTGGTCTAGTGGTGAAAAATTCTTATAGCTTTTGTGTAGGAAAGACTTTATTTCTCTTTCACTTATGCAGCTTAGTTTAGCAGGATACAAAATTCTCGGCTGACAGTTTTTTGTTTGTTTATGAAGACTGAAAATAGGACCCCACCATCTCCTGGCTTGTAAGATTTCTTGCTGAGTAGTCTGCTGTTAGTCTGATGGGATTTCATTATAGGTGATTAGGTGCTCTTGCTGCTTTTAGGATTTTTTCCTTCATGATGACTTTAGATAGCCTGATGATTATATGCGTTGATGAAGTCCGTCTTACAATGTGTCTTGTTAGTGTTCTCTGAGCCTCTTGTATCTGGGTATCTAAATCTCTTGTAAGACCAGGGAAGTTTTCCTCAAATAGGTTTTCCACACTTTTTACTTTTTCTTCTCCCTCAGGAATACTAAAGGACTCATATATTTGGGTGCTTTACATAATCCCATATTTCTTAAAGGCTTTGTTCATTTTTTAAAATTCTTTTTTCTTTATTTTTGTCAGAATGGGTTAGTTTGAAAGACTTCAAGCTATGAAATTCTTTCTTCTGCTTGGTCTATTCTATTCTTAGAGCTCTCAATTGAATTTTTTGATTCCTTCAACAAGTCTTTCATTTCCAGAGGTTCTGTTTTTTTTGTTTTTGTTTTTTAATATCTCTTTAGTAAATTTTTCTTTCATATCCTGAGTTGTTTTTTGGATTTCTTTTTGTTGGTTTTCAACTTCCTCTTGGATCTTGTTGTTTCTTTTTTTGTTTCTTTTTATTTTTAGAGACAGGGCCTTACTCTGTTGCCCAGGCTGGAATGCAGTAGCATTACCATAGCTCACTGCAGCTTTGAACTCCTGGGCTCAAGTGATCCTCTCACCTCAGCCTGCCGAATAGCTGGGACTACAGATAGGTGCCACTACACCCAGCTGATTTTATTATTTTTGTTGAGACACGGTCTCACTATGTTGCCTAGGCTGGTCTCAAACTCCTGGCCTCAAGTGATCTTCCTGCCTTCACCTCCCAAAGCACTGGGATTACAGGTGTGAGCCACTGCACCTGGCCCTCATTCTTTAAAATCAATATTTTGAATTCTTAACTGGTATTTCAAAGATTTTATTTTCATTAGGATCCATTTCCGAAGAGTTAGTGTGATCCTTTGGGGGGTGATATAACACTCTTTACAGTAATACTCCTAGAATTATTTCCCTGGTTTCTTCTCATCTGGATAAACTGTCTCTTCTTTTTTTTTTTTTTTTTTTTATTTCAGCATAATATGAGGGTACAGATGTTTAGGTTACGTGTGTTGCCCTTGCCCCTCCTCCCCCCCTCAGTCCAGGTTTCAAATATGTCCATCCCATTGCGTGGTGCACTGTCTCTTCTTATATTTCAATTTACTTTTGTTTGGATGGTA
>CAUYSK010119969.1:0-12381 GCA_963575035.1 Avahi laniger
GTCTAAAAAAAAAGTGGGGGGGACGGAGTATGTAGTGAATATATTCCTGAGACTTTCTGTTGCGGCTTGGGGTGGAACCTGAGGCTGACTCTAATTTCCTACCCAGTGGTCTTTTGCAGTGCATGTTCTAAAGGCATGGCATCTTTGAGGACTTAGACTGCCTGGGATCTGGGGCTTTCAGGGAAGCTTACTTGAAGAGGGTCTCCTGAGCTAGCTCTTGCTCTGCTTTGCAGTTTGGTGCAACGGGGCAGTCTGGAGAGTGAGGGAAATGTGGCCCCAGTTCGGATCAGCAAGAGGCTCCATCTGCAGGTGTATCGGGCCTTGCTGCCAGGCTTTGAGCTGCTACTATGGCCCCAGCCTCCCTCTGAGGTCCTGAGCCCCGCCCAGCCCCAGCTAGAGGAAGAGGCAGCTATGGCCGTGGTGACAGAAGTGGAGTCTGCTGTACAGCAAGAGGTAGCCTCCTCAAGGGAGGATGCAGCAGAACCTTGCACAGGTATGTGTCCAGGTAAATGCTGGCTCCCCAGATTGTCACCAAAACAACCTGGTGATGAGACAAAGCAGAGTTCATGGCTCAGCATAGTAAGAGAGAACACCGCAGAGTCTTAGTAGCTTTTCAAAATCTGGTTTAATGTGGATCTTTCAGCGAGGGATGGGATGAAAGGGCTTGATTAGGAGTGGATAAGGAGCGTGATATAATAGTTCAGGTTGCTAGAAGTTTCGGACAAGGGGTTCAAAGAGTCTTAGGCTATAAATTGTCATTTGATGCTTTCTATTGAAAAGTGATGAATCTCTTCCTTGAAATGAATAATAAAGATATTTGCAACTTTTATCTTCTTAAGAGTTTCCTGGAATAGTAAGACTGATAGTAAGCTATGTACAAGATTTCCAACTTAGGTTTTTTCTCTTGGGGTAGGGGTGGGGTTTCCTTTATTTTATAGATGAGCTAAGATTGGAAGCGGGGGGTCTTGAATCACATCCTAAATATGTGTCTCCAGAGGGAGAACAAGGGGATCCTTAATTTGCAATGGCCTTACTCTAAGGATTATCCGGTTGGCTAGCACTCCATGGTTCTCAGGAATGCTTCCCCAGGAGGCACCTAAGTCTGGATAGGAAGATAGAGTATACAGCTCATGCTCCAAAGAAGAGATTTGTATCATTGCTCCCACTGAAGTTTGGGGGCTGGGTAGGAGAAAACACATATTCCAGTAATACCCTGGTAACACTACCTGCTACCAAGCTCTCCTAACCCAGCACCCCACTCTTGCCTTGCAGATCCTAGTCACCAGTCACCTCCCAGCATCCAAGCAGAGAGCATGGTGAGCCCTGGACTAAAGTCCCAAACTCAGGACCAACTTTCCAAGGATAGCCAACCACTTGACCCATTGCTTCAAAATGGCAGCATGGATGAGGAATACTCACTCCAGGCACAGATGCCACCTGAACCTCAGAGCAGCTCAGCTACCCAGCAGAGCCCAGAGAGCAGTGAAGCCAATCTCTCATCTTTTGCCAGGGGCACCCAGCTGCATGCTTACCTGGCCAAGAAGTTACATAGCCCCAGTGATCAATGCCCACCCAGAGCAAAGACCTCAGAGCCTGGAGCCCAGCATCCTGGCTTACCTGTACGCTTGCAGAGTCTTCCTGGCCCAGCAGGAAGCTCCCCAAAGCAGGGGCGACGGTACCGGTGTGGGGAGTGTGGCAAGGCATTCCTGCAGCTATGTCACCTAAAGAAGCATGCTTTTGTGCATACAGGCCACAAGCCCTTTCTTTGCACTGAGTGTGGCAAGAGCTATAGCTCAGAGGAAAGCTTCAAAGCCCACATGCTGGGCCACCGTGGGGTACGGCCCTTCCCCTGCCAACAATGTGACAAGGCCTATGGCACCCGACGAGACCTCAGAGAACACCAGGTGGTACATTCAGGTGCCCGGCCCTTTGCTTGTGACCAGTGCGGCAAGGCCTTTGCTCGTCGGCCCTCCCTGCGGCTGCATCGCAAGACCCACCAGGTGCCAGTGGCCCCTGCTCCATGCCCATGCCCTGTATGTGGGCGGCCCCTGGCCAACCAGGGCTCCCTGCGCAACCACATGCGGCTCCACACGGGGGAAAAGCCCTTCCTGTGCCCACACTGTGGCCGGGCATTCCGCCAGCGAGGCAACCTACGCGGGCACTTGCGACTACACACTGGGGAGCGTCCTTACCGCTGCCCTCACTGTGCTGATGCCTTCCCCCAGCTCCCTGAACTACGGCGCCATCTCATCTCCCATACCGGGGAGGCCCACTTGTGCCCCGTGTGTGGGAAGGCCCTCCGAGACCCACATACGCTCCGTGCTCACGAGCGCCTGCACTCTGGAGAAAGGCCTTTCCCTTGCCCCCAGTGTGGCCGTGCTTACACACTGGCTACCAAGCTACGGCGCCACCTCAAATCCCACCTGGCGGACAAGCCCTACCGCTGCCCCACCTGTGGCATGGGCTACACCCTTCCCCAGAGCCTCAAGCGACACCAGCTTAGTCACCAGCCTGAGGCGCCCTCCAGCCCACCCTCTGTGCCTCCTGTTGCTTCTGAACCCACCGTGGTGGTACTGCAGACTGAGCCAGAACTGCTGGACACATGCAGCGAGCGAGAAGTCTCCCCAGCCAGGGACATCGTAGAGGTCACCATTTCAGAGAGCCAGAAGTGCTTTGTTGAGCCTGGGGAGCCAGGTCCCACCCCCAGCCTGGTGCTAATCCATAAGGACGTGGGCTTTAGCGCCTGGGCAGAAGTGGTGGAGGTGGAGACAGGCACCTGATACCTTCGTCTTCTCCTAACAGAGGTCTCTATAAAGACTTGTGTTTCCTAGCTGCTACATGTCTGCATCTTCTTTCTCTTTGGGTTGCCTGGCAGGGACTAGAATCTATGGTGAGAAATAGGTCAGGGATTTCCCTTCCTGCTTATGAACCACCAAATGGGTTCCCAGGACTATTAGGCAAAAAAGCTCTTCTGGATTAGAGATCTTTTTAGTGACATCCAGTGGAGCTTGTTCTGCCTCCTTCCCTAGGCACACCACAGGGAGCTCGTTCTTTAAACACTGCTGAAGAGGGCCAGGCACGGTGGCTTACGCCAGTAATCACAACACTTTGGGAGGCTGAGGCGGGAGGATCACTTGAGCTCAGGAGTTCGAGAGCATCGTGAGCACGAGCGAGACCCCATCTCTACTAAAAATAGAAAAATTAGCTGGGCATCATGGCACCCTTGTATAGTCCCAGCTACTTGGGAGGCTGAGGCAGGAGGATCATTTGAGCCCAGGAGTTTGATGTTGCTGTGAGCTAGGCTGTTGCTACAGCACTCTAGCCCAGGGTACACTGTCTCAAAAAAAAAAAAAAAAGACTGAGCTCAAGTCACAGCCTACATGTCTCTAATTCAGGCTTTAGGTTATTTTGGCAACTTTTCTAACACCCAACTGTGAAGTCCATTATTGTTCTATGCTGAAAGACACCAAACTCCATGGGAGGTAGGTAGCGAGGACCAGATCTGTGCCCCTCTGTGTACCTGGCCTAAAGGCAGCCCTCTTCAGGGAAGGGCACGTTTTGAATTTATTGTGGGCCTAGGCTGCACTAGGTGCCGGACACCGGCCACAGCCATACAGATGGCAATCAAAAGGTAATGCCGGCCGGGCGCGGTGGCTCACGCCTGTAATCCTAGCACTCTGGGAGGCCGAGGCGGGCGGATTGTTTGAGCTCGGGAGTTTGAGACCAGCCTGAGCAAGAGCGAGACCCCGTCTCTACCAAAAATAGAAAGAAATTAATTGGACAGCTAAAAATACATAGAAAAAAAAAATTAGCCTGGCATGGTGGTGCATGCCTGTAATCCCAGCTACTCGGAAGGCTGAGGCAAAAGGATTGCTTGAGCCCAGGAGTTTGAGGTTGCTGTGAGCTAGGATGATGCCATGACACTCTAGCCCGGGCAACACAGTGAGACTGTCTCAAAAAAAAAAAAAAAGGTAATGCCCTTTTCATTAGACAGGAGTTCAAAGAGGCACACAGGCTGGGTGCTATAGAAATTTAGGGACAATTTAACATAATCTGGGGCGCCAGGGAAGGCGTTCCCAGGAATAATAATAAGAAATAGCCCTTACTGTGGGCCAGTACTTTATGTGAGTTTATTTATATAATCCTCATAGCAACATAGGTAAGTAATAGCATTCTTATTTTACAAATCAGGAAACTGAGGAACAAAGAGCTTTCAGTATCCTGCGTAAGGTCACAAAACTACTAGTGGGTTGAAAGTCAGACTCATGTAATCTGGTGATGGAGTTAATCTCTTCACCTCTGCACGCTCTGCTGTCCGGCGTTTCAGCTGTGACTCCATGGCTAAGTAGGTGTTGAGGGAGATGGCATGTGGGGAGAACCTGGTGGCTCTGAGCACCTGGGGCCAGCGAGGCTGAGGGAGGCGGAGGCCAGGTCACATGGGGCCTCTGCTCAGGAGTTTGGGCTTTATTTTCATGATATCGAGGAGTTCTTTGAAGGGTTTCGAGTAGGGGAATGACATGATCAGAATTGTGTTTGAAAAGATGGGTGGAGGATAGATTGGTGAGCAAGGTACAATTGTGGGGAAGTCAATTAGGAGGCTGCCGAGATGGCGTGGAAAAGGTGGTAGCAGTGGAAATGCAGAGAGATGAAGCCATTCATCCAACAAATATTTATCGAACACTTCCTAGATGCCAGTTGTTAGGGATCTGGCCGTCATGGTCTCTGTGCTCACAAAGCTATCTTCTGGTATGGAAAGACAAACGATAAACAAGTGCATGTCAGATGATGGCAAAAGTATTATATTAAAGAAATGTTATGCAGAGTGGGGAGTAAGTATGGGGGTAGGATTTATAGATGGTGGTGAGGCAAGGTCTCTAGTAACAGGGCTTGAGCAGAGACCAGAGCCTGAGGGGAGGGAGCCGTGTGGATATCTGGGGAAGGGCTGGATTCCAGGTGGAGGGAACGGTGAGGGCAAAGCCAAGTGTGGTCCAGCAAGAGTGACTAAGGCAGAGCTTGGAAGGAGGTGAGGAGAGGGGGTGGTGTAGGCCACCTTAAGGGCTTTGGATGGATATGTCCTCTGGGAGGTACAAGTGGCAGAATTCAAAGACCGAGAGGTAAAGGCAGAGAGATGTGAGTCTGGGTTTCTAATATAAGTAAGTTAGATAACAGGGGTTGGGATCTGGGACAATTCTGATTTGGGTTTTGGATGGGTTTTGAGTTTGAAGTGCCCGTGGGAGAGATCACAAGTAAGCAGTTGGAAATAGGTACAAACCCAGGGAGAAAAATCTGGGTTAGAGGGAGAGTCACAGCAGTCCCTAGTTAACTGGTCATTGGAGCTGTGGGAGCAGCGGGAGAGCTGCAGGGGACTGCGAGAAACTTCCCCTGCGCCCTCTGAAGGCTCGCTGAAAAACTGACAAAAGGCAAATTAATAGGAGAAAAGGCATATAAATTTATTAGCATGCATGAGAGTCTGACAAAATATAAGATGTCAAGGAAATGGCTGGATGGTTGACGCTTTTATACCATCTTGAGGTTACGGGAAGACTGGGGGCTAGAGGCACGGCCAGACACAGGCTCTGGTGGCAAAACAGGTAATGGGAGGGAGAGGGGAGGCCTGGCTGGTAAAGGGTCTCGTTATGTAGATAAACCTTGCGGGTAGCAGCCCTCAGGTAGAATGAAACCAAGGAGTTAATTTAATCGGGTCTGCCTGCTCTGCTTGCTCTTGGTCATTTGCTTTTGTTATTTTTTTTTTTTTCCTTTTTCTGTGAAGCCGGAGGCCGCAGTAGCTGAAGCCTGTGCTGCTGAATGCTAAAACTTCACCTCCACCAGCTACTTGATAGGGAATGTTCATAAGTCACCGTGGTAATAGTCGCTTCAGTTGTTTTTCAAGAACTTGGGCCAGTTTCTGTTCTGTTCAAACCAGCCGAGACCACCTACCCTTTAACTGGGCTGTGCAAGTGCCCAAAAGATGGCCTTTGACGTCAGAGGGCCAAAAACTCTACCCTCAGATCATACTAATGTCGCCATTTTCTGTGCATACGTCCTGTGAATTGCTGTGAACCCTGACTACACTTGTGCAGAATGAACCTGTTACTTCCTTTTTCTCTACTGCCAATCACCGTTCCCCACACCTTAGACCACCCCACGTCCCCAACCCATAAATGTTCCTAAGTCTTATCTTCAGGGGAGGCGGATTTGAGAGCTTCCCTCCTGCCTCCTCGCTTGGTGGCCTTGTGATTAAATCTTTTCCCTTTTCCAAAACCATGTCACAGTAATTGATTTACTGAGTGCAGGCAGGGCAGAACAGACCTGGACCTGGCTGGTAACAAGAATTGTTGGTAAATGTCTCTTTCAGACCTTTAAAGGTGTCAGATTCTCAGTGAAAATCTGGCTGCATCAGTGTAGATTTTCTTTACAGATGCAAATCTCCCCCACAAAAGACAGCTTTTCAGCTATTCTTATATTTCCAGCCCTTCTGAATCACCATCTTGAAATATGTCACAGAAGTATATTTTGGGGTGAAATATTTTGGTTTCCTTCAAAACAGACAGAAGGGAGGAGGCCCAGGACCAAGGCCAAGGTAGCCAAGACCTTCAGGTTCAGTGAGAGGAGAAAGGCTCACTAGGGGAGATTAAAAGTCGGCATCCAACAAAAGAGAAGGTGCTGGAAGAGCATCTCAAAAAGAGGGACCATGGTCAGCAGTATCTGTTGAAATTTGTGGAAGTTCCTGGTGAGCTGAGGGAGAGTGTTTGGAAGCCAGGTTGGATTGCAGGGGAGGGGGCCTAGAGAGACAGGAAGAACAGACATTGTTGTTTCATCCTGCTGTCCGGCAGCACAGGTTTGGCGACCCCTGTCTCACAGATGAGGAAACTAAGGTTTGGAGAGGACGAGTACCTGGCCAAGACCACACAATCAATGAAAGACGAAGTCAGGGTACAAATGCAGTTTTCTGGCTTCCCAGCACTTTGACCACGACGTTAGCAGCAGCTGTGTGTCTCCTGCTTTGCCTTGACTTTAACCCAGCTACCTGCCAGATCTGAATAACTTCTTGACAAAGCCTAAATCTGAGATTGTCCAGAGGCCAGGATAACAGTAGGTAATTGTGGAGATTGTGCAGAGAAAGGCCACATCATCCAAAGCTGAAGAATTGCTGCTAAGATTAGCTTTTCGTCAGCCAACCCTGTTTCTTGGAACTTCCATGACTTCTTTTCCAGATCCTGATTCAGGCAGAGCCATTTTGACTCAGGTGACACTCAGCAGCGTCTGCTCAGCATTGTCAGGCATCCAAGGGACATGCTCATTGCCTGATACTGAACTGCACATAAGTGGGCTCACTTTGGGCTGTTGGGGAGGCCTCTCAGCACCCACAGTCATCCCCAGGCCAATCCTTGGGACACTCACACTCCCTTTCCATATCCCCACACAGATGGAGAACTTTTATCCATTAAGGCTGTTTCTGGTATGCAGGGCAGAGTCAGAACAAAGCCAGCAGATTCGAAGGCATGTGATCAGGGAGTCTGCTCTGCCAACACTCATGGAACAAATGAGAATGGGCTTTACAGACCATTGTGCAAGCTCCTTGTGTTAGTTACAGATGAGAAAACAGAGGCCTACAGACATGAGACCAGGGAGTAGCAAAACCAGGCCCGAGCTCAGGCATTCCTACTCCTAATCTAGTGCTCTTCTAGCTCAAATAAAAGACAGTGACCGTTCTTGTAAAGACTAATCACTAGAATATTTTTTCATTGAGAATTTCAATATAATTCTTGTGCATTATAATGTTGGAAGTCCCTTCATTCCCCACTTGTCCCCTCCTGTACCCCTGAGAAAGTCATTTTAATGATTTGGTGTATTGAGTACTGAATTTGGATGCTTCTCCTTGCTATAGGGTGAAGACACTATGAAGATGCTGCTGGAGCCTTTTCACAAATGTGAGTTTATCCATGCAGTGTCTATAGCTGCTCAATCAAAAATCAAAAAGTGTGGGTCGATAAAGTCTCTTTTGTCCTGATTTGCAACTTTAATAGTACAAGAACTCTTACAAGAGCATAAAATTTGAATCCTGTTCAAAGACCTTCGGACGTTGCAAAGCGTTTGTATGGATTGAAAGGGCTCCTTCTCCAGACAGCTCTGGGTGTGGGTGGTGGCTCTGCCCTTGACTAGCTGCAGAAACTCTGGCAAGTTACTTAGCTTCTCTGCGCCTTAGTTTCCTCATTCATAAACTGGGGCTAAATATAGTACCTATCTTATAAGTACTACATACCTGGCACATGGTAGGCAACTACTATTAATAAATTGTAGCTGATTTTTTTCTTTTTTTTTTATTTCAGCATGTAGCTGATTATTAACAGTATTGTCACCAGCCCTCCTAAGTTGGAAGACAAGCAAAATTAAAGTACTACAGGTATTGTTGTCTGAGGCAAGCCAGCATCACTTGTCAATAGTTTGGTACCTTGGGTGCATGTCCTCCAGGTAGACTGTATGGTTCAATGAGGCTGTACACTACCAGAATGGCCGGGGATGAGGGTCACGGGACAAGAGAGTTACTCTGAAGTAAGAGTCTGGGTTCCAGTCCTGGCTTTACCACCAACTCTCTGTGTGATCTCAATCAATTAGCTTCCCCCACTCCAGTTCCTCCATGACCTTACAGTGACATGGGGCAGTTGGATGAGATTAGTGGTTCCCAATCTCAGCTCTACCAGGGAACCTTTTGCTAATTTTTTTCCTTCTATGGATCTCATATATGTATATTTTTGAATTTTTAAAATATTTTATTTTTTATTTTATTTTGAGATAGGGTCTTGTTCTGTCACCCAGACTAGAGTGCAATGGTGTGATCACAGCTCACTGGAATCTCCCAATCCCAGGCTCAAGTGATCTTCCTGCCTCAGCCTCCTGAGTAGCTGTTGCTGGCACTACAAGCATGTGCCACCCTGCCCAGCTTATTTATTTATTTATTTCCTATTTATTTAAATAGTTGGTACCAAGAATTTTTTTATTTTTTGTAGACATGGGATCTCACTATGTTGTTCAGGCTGATCTTGAACTCCTGGCCTCAAGTGATCCTCCTCCTGCCTTGGCCTCCCAAGTAGCTGGGACTATAGGTACATGGCCCCATGCCTAACAGGATTTCATATTTTTAAAGATTTTTACTAAATATAAATTGACTTATTTATATTTTTTAATCAAAACAGAAAACTAGGCTGGGTGAGGTAGCTGACGCCTGTAATCCTAGCATAGTGGGAGGCCGAGGCTGGAGGATTGCTTGAGGTCAGAAGTTTGAGACTAGCCTGAGCAAGAGTGAGATCCTGCCTCTACCAAAAATAGAAAAATTAGCCGGGCATGGTGGTGTGCATGTGTAGTCCCAGCTACTCAGGAGGCTGAGGCAGGAGGATCACCTGAGCCCAGGAGTTCAAGATTGCAGTGAGCTATGATGGCACCACAACACTCTAGCCCGGATAACTAGCAAGACCCTGTCTCAAAAAGAAAAAAAAAACAACCAACCAAAAAACACCCCAGAAAAACCCCAGAAAATTACTGATCAGATTGAGAAAAACATAAGGTAGTTAACCACCTAAAGAGACAAAATTTCAGCCAAAAGGGGAAAAAAATTTATTTTTGTCTTAGACAAATTTACAGTTTTTGAGGTTATTTAAAAAAAAAAAGTATGCAAAATGACAAGGCCACCCTATAGAACATGCACACAGCCATAAGCTTAGAAATGGCTGGATTTAATAATATTTGATTTTCCTTTGAGCCCATAATTCTCTAATTATGTCTTAGAACATAATTTTACTGTTTTCAGTGAATATAGAGCTTCGCTTTACAGCACAGTGATGGTCTTACCTATGATTTTGTTAATGCCAACTTGTTATGGCCTTGTTCTTAGAGACAAATAGGGTCTGTGTAAGTGTGCAGGTGTGTGTTTGTGGTGAAAGGCAGGAATGCTATACTTGGCTGCATGATACCACCTGGGCCCAGAGAGGTCCAAGGAGAACAGTTCCTGGAGGCTGGGGGTTTGTTTTGACCCTGAAGACTAAGGATGTACTGGGTCCATTTGGGCCCTGCACCCATGATGGTGCATTGAATACCTAATCTGTAGTTAAATGTTTTTGCCTAAAAAATACCTTTTTATAATTGGTTTGTTCAAAAGTCTAAACCAATCATGGCAATTCTGTTCTTTTTTGAATCTGGTTGTCAGGTGTCTCTTAGATTTCTATTATTCTGAACAGTCTTGCCTGCCCTGCGCCTTTATTGCCATGTCATGAATTTATCAGAGAAACTGGGGTCATTTGTCCCTCATTCCTTGTGAATATATCTAGCTTACTACTTTTTCTTCTGTATCTCATGTAATCTAGTAATTAAACTAGTGTTTTGATTGGATCCAGGTTTATTATCTTAGGAAGAACCCTCGATAGGCCACATTGTGTCTTTCCTGTCACATCATTTAATGCAATAGTGTTGTTTATTATGTGTTTACTATGTATGTGGAAGGCATTGTGATGCTTTACAGACATTATGTTTCTTTAGTTTTTTATTTCATAACCATAAACTTAATTCTGCAATTCAGCTAGAGTCGGAGGGAGATAAGGGCTATATGGAATCTAACGAATTGCAGCAAATGAAAACACAGGGATTACAGGATGTGAGAGCTGGGGGTTCTCTCCCTAGGGACAAAAGGAAAGGTTGGGGATAAGGCTAAGACAAGACACAAAATTGAATTTTTGAGTTTTCTCCCTGGTCTCACCATTCCTGGACCCAAAGCACTCATGGCTTCTACAATATTCATACCCTCTTTCTCCTTGCCAAAGAACACACGCTTTCTGTCCAACCAGCCTTAACTGTGCAGGCGGCAGACTGCAGACCATTTGATTGGGTCCAGCATTTGTGTTGGATGAGACATCAGCACCCATATTCTTCAGAAGGAAATTCTCATCAGCCAAGGTCTCCCCCAGGTAGACTTGCTGCCAGTACTGTTGTGGTGTGCAAACTCATCACCTTGACACAGACTCAGGAATAAGTCTGTGAAAGCAGGAACCCTTATACCAAATCTCATCTTTCCAAGGCTCAAAGTTTTCTGCTTTGGGACATTGTCTGCACACAGATTAAAGAAGATATGGCCCAAGAAACTGCCCATTAATGGCCATGCCAAAGTACATGAAGGGGTTGGCCATGGTTATGGACTACATGTTTGTGTCCTCCCAAAATTCTTATGTTGAAACCCTAGTCCCCATTGTGATGGTATTAGGAGGTAGGGCCTTTGGGAGATAATCACGTCACAAGGGGGAGTCCTCATGAATGGGATCAGTGCCCTTCTACCTGCTCTCCACCATGTGAGGATACGACAAGACAGCTATCTGCAAACCAGGAAGTCCGCCCTCACCAGACACTGGGCCTGCTGGTGCCTTGATCTTAGACTTCCAGGTTCCAGAACTGTGAAAAACATGAGATGTGTGTTGTTTAAACCACCCAGTTTATGGTAACTTGTTACAGCAGTCCAAGCTAAGACAGTCAGGTCTGGGCATGAGCGTGACATGTTCTCAGCAAGGCTGCAACTCTGGATAAAAGAATCTGCAAAGAGGCCAATATGATCCTATTTAAGTTTTTCAACAATAGCCTTGTGAGGTGAATATTATTATAGTTCTGATTTTACAGATGGTGAGACCTAGGATGGGACTCCCAAGCCAGTGTTTTCCCTCATGCGGTAGTGCCTATCTGTCAGGATTGAGAAGTTCTGACCGCAGGGAACAGGGTGCAGCCAGCAGTCTCTACTTCCCGCTTCGTCCTCCTCTTGCATTTTGTTTCTTCAGGTTAAGCCAGTCCTCTGAAAAGAAGCCATCCAGGGATCACCTGTCTCGAGAAAGGAAAGATGAAGCCACGCTTCTCTCTTAGGAGCCCTACCCGCTCCCTTACTCAATATGTCATTTTTTTTTTTTTTTTTTTTTTTTTTGAGTCAGTGTCTCACTTTGTTGCCTGGGGCGAGTGCCGTGGCGTCAGCCTAGCTCACAGCAACCTCAAACTCCTGGGCTCAAGCGATCCTACTGCCTTAGCCTCCCAAGTACCTGGGACTACAGGCATGCGCCACCATGCCTGGCTAATTTTTTCTATATATTTTTAGTTGTCCAGCTAATTTCTTTCTGTTTTTAGTAGAGATGGGGTCTCGCTCTTGCTCAGGTTGGTCTCGAACTCCTGAGCTCAAACAATCTGCCCGCCTCGGCCTCCCAGAGTGCTAGGATTACAGGCATGAGCCACCGCACCCGGCAGTTAAGCATTTTAAATGCCTCAAATTTTGAAAATTGAAGTTAGTGGTATGACATTTGGATCAATTTGAGTTACTAATGAAATTTAATAAAATTATATACAGTCAAGAAGAAATTACAT
>CAUYSK010119970.1:0-10000 GCA_963575035.1 Avahi laniger
GGGCTGGAACGCATTCTACTAAGCGAGGTATCCCAAGAATGGAAAAATAAGCACCACATGTACTCACCATCAAATTGGTATTAACGGATCAACACATAAGTGCATATATAAGAATTGCTTCGATTAGATATTGGGCAGGGGGGAGGGGGGAGGAGGGAGGAGGGGACGGGTATATGTGTACACAAAGAGTGCAATGCGCACCACGCAATGGGATGGGATGGACATATTTGAAACCTGGACTGAGGGGGGGAGGGGGGGCAAGGGCAACACACGTAACCTAAACATCTGTACCCTCATATTATGCTGAAATAAAAAAAAAAAAGAGAGAAAAAGGAAAAAAAAAAAAAAAAAAAAACTAGTGGAAAGACCCATAAGCGTCCAAAAGATATAAGATCTCAACCCCCCAGCTGGTGACCGGGCAGTACTGCTTACAGCCAGACAAGTACAATAGGCTGTGGCAAGGAGTCCTATCCTCAGGGTCAAGTGGGGGTTGGAGGGAGTGGGGGGACCAGAAGAGGCCTATCGGAATTGTTCTGAGTAAATATGGTATCAAAAAGGATATTGAGGATGAAATTTTGTTTTTAGTCATGCTATTTCTTTTGAAATTGCAAATAACAAAGGAATACGAAATTTTTGAAGTGTCTCGAAAGGGAACATGGATTAATATCTGAAAAATTCTGTGCTACAGAACCATAGAGTAAAAATCCTGGGTGGGAGTTTCTACATCATCTGACCGATGAGGCTCAGGGCCTTCCAATGTTTCGTTGCCAATTAGAGGCAGGGATAGGGTTGATTCTTAGTCCAGTGACTCCTGCATTCCACTATTGTATGTTTATTTTTAACAGCTTTATTGAGAAATAGTTCACAAACCATACAATTCACCCATTTAAAGTGCACAGTTCAATGGTTTTAGCATGTTCACAGAGTTGTGCCACCATCCCCATAGTAAATTTTAAAATATTTTCACCATCTGAAAAAGAAACCGTCTACCCTTTAGCTATTACCCCTTCATACTTCCAGCTCCCTCTCCTCCAGCTCCTGACAACCACTGAACTACTTTCTGTCTCTACATTTGTCTATTCTGGACATTTTATGAATGTGATCATGTGATATGTGGGCCCTTTGTGCCTGGCTTCTTTCACTTAGCATATTGTTTTCAAGGTTCATCCACATTGTAGCATGTATTATCAGTACTCCATGCCTTTTTATGGCTGGGCACTGTTCCACTGCATGGATATAAGATATAAGATACTTTGTTGGTATCAGTCAGTGGGTGTTTGGGTTATTTCCACCTTTTGCTGCTGTAAACATTTGTGTACAAGTTTTTGTACCATTATGTATTTTTGAGAATCATAATGACAGTATCCCGACGAACTCCTGTCTTAGGTTTTATAATTTGTGAAACACTTTTCATAAACATTAACTCATTCAATCATCCCTGTTTTATCACCTAAATACTGCTATGATGTCAAAGCTGGTGAGTGGCAGTTTTCCTACCCAGTTCTCATATTCTTCTCACCGGTCATTGCTCTAACTCTCCCTGCCACTGGCCAGTATTTTGACCATCATAATTATGAGTGATGTTGTTAAAGGACAGTCACACTAAAATTCAGCAATTCAGCAGTGAAACACACATTCTCCAAAGTTGCCACAAAGTGACTTAGACAGCCATAGCATTTTTTTCAAAGGAGGTCATTTCGTTAGTGTTATTATCTTCCTTTGAAATATTTTGTCATATACCTCAATTGAGATCTGTTTACACTTTTAGTGTAAATGGTTCAATTTGTATTTTAGGAGTCTACAGGTTGCATATTGACATATATTACATAGAACTTAGGTTTCTAGTCTTACTAATTGAAACAGAAGTTGCAACGAGCTTGCCAATGAATAGATGAGGCCTCCATTCGAGTCAATTCATCTTCATTATGTCATTCAATAGTCTAATTTTGTAACCAGACAAAACTAGAAATTGAGCTAAATTTTGAGATATCCTCCTTTGGCACAAGTGAAGACTCCAGGCCTGGGAGGTTTATGGTTGGGGAAAGCTTGGGAAGCTGAGGCAACTAAAGGAAAAAGCCTAGAGAAAGGAAAGTGCTCAGAGGTACCCCAAGATGGGGCTAGGATTCTATAATACCTTATGTGTATGGGAACTGGTCACCATTCCAACACAACAGGGTTTTAATTCCAATTATTTAGGGGAAATTTTCTTTGGAAAAATAGTGCATATTTGATCATTAGGGTGACATCCCAATTGTCTGGGACATTCATGGTTTATGTCTTTTGCCCAGCAAAATTATCAGTAATGTCTCTTCAGTCTCGGAAGTGTGCCAGTTTACATGATAAATTATCTACTCATCCTATTTGTAATGGAGATTGGCAGAAAACTAGAATTTGCTTTAAATAAATATATTTATTTAGTAGCCTGCAAGGGATGTTTAGTTAGATTCAATTTTATTGACTTTTTGTGAAAATGGGCAAATTGGAAACTAAATGACAAATGATTTAGCTATTAAACTAAAGAGAGACACATCTATTCTTTGAAGATATTATTATACCTATTTTAGCTTTTCCATTAGTAGAGGAAGTTGTGCTATGTGATCCTAGATTATCCTATTGCTTATACCTTGTGCTAATAATGATTTTAAGTCCATATACTTTAAGCAAATCATGATTTTTTTTAGATGTATAAGGTTATACAAACTCAAATTTGGCAAATTGTCACATTTAAGTGAATATTTTATAAATGCTATTTTATGCCTATGCCTAATGTCTGTGGATACTGAAGATATTTTTAACTGTTGGGTATTTATTTATTTTTTAATTTTTCAAAAATTTCAGAATATTATGGGGTACAAACATTTTGGTTACGTGTAATACCTTTGTCTCACCTCAGCCAGAATGACAGCATATGGGTATTTCTTACGCTACAGCTACTAAACTATCCCCAACGTTTATTCCAGTTTGGAACCTAGGGCTTCAGTGATCTAGACTCCAGCAGGAAATAGCAAAAAAAAGTAGAGATCCTACTAAGGGAGCCACCTTTGCTTTGAAGTCAGGTCAGATTACAGATTTTAGCAAGCCCAATCTTTTTTCAAAATAAGTTTAGAGTAAAAAAGAAATCATTTCAAAATTTGCTTTCAAGGGAAATTTTCTGTAGTGTATGCCAAGTGATGGATTATTTGAACGTTATTCCAGTCTCTAGTGTCCAAAACAATACATGGGTTTTATTAGTACTTTACATCATCATTGTCAATTAATTAGTGATTTCTTTTCATTAGCTGCTTTGAAGACAATTTTATATGTAATTAACTTCCTCAAGGGTGTTAGACAACTTCAGTTCTTTCTAGAATGATTTGGCAAATACCCCCATCCACTGCTACAGAAGGGAAACCTTCTCGTACTGCTGATTGATGGGCTTCCTGTGATTTGAGCAAATTCCGATATTATGTTTCTTGAGTGGGTGGGGAGGAGAGCTTGTGCTGCCTTCTCCCCTCCTGTCCATTCGCCTCCCACCGCTGTTCTTCACTTCCCCCACCCCCAGGCCCAGGGATGATGTATGGCAGTCCTGGAGCTGCTGGATCCTGGAGGAGGTTAAGAAAGTAGAGAAAGGTGCCAAAAACATGATTTCATAAGGTTTGACTTGAGATTGAATCAACTTTCTTGAGCGTCTTAAAATCACGTTTCATGAAATTTTATTTCACAAAGAAAGGGAGGATAGAAGGCTTGGATCCTGAAGACCACCAGTTATGGATCATTAAATCCACTAAGTAAATGTAAATCTAAAATAAAGAATTCCAACAAAAGATTTTAAAGCTGATTCTTTTGTTCAGAAGAATAGGGAGTTATTTGACAGATAGCTAGAAGTCTTTCCCTGAGGGTTTATAAACAAAACATGCCTTAAAAGTTATTTGAAGATGTTGACTTTAAAAAAAAAATGTAGTAGATATAGTTTTATTTAAATAACTGTGATACAGTTGAAAGAGATGCTACATCGAGGAAATTCATGGAATAGAAAACAAAATTCTAGAATTCAATAACTATCTTTCTATGTTAACTTTTATACTTAAAGAGTTTTCATAAAGCTAAATTCTAATATTTAAAATATTTATAGAAATTACCTAAATTATATATCAATTATTACATGTACATGTTTATTTTTTAATTGAATGAAGAATAGCATTTGCAGAAATCACCAGTACTTATAGTTAAGAATGCATGGTGTTATTATTATTTAAGCATGTATATAGGTATTTCTAACTATACCTAAATATTAATCAAAGATGATGAAAATTAGCACTTCCTTTAATGGATGGTATAGGTATAGAAGGCATTTCCACTAACATATCCTGCTAGTTAATGAAATCTTCTCTTAATAGTTGATAATTTTAGCTTCTTAGGCATCTAAGGTGTCGTGCAATGACAGTTCTCCATACTTAGACGGGAATCTTCTGAAGCATGTCCACCCCCATCCTGCTAACTCTTCACTTATGCCTACTTGGCAAGAAGCACTACTGAGGTGACTGGAGAGTCATGTCATTGTTTGGAGACGACACCATTGTAATTTTACGTGTGGTTTACTGAGTTGGCTGTGGCATGCCAATGTAACCAAATGTGGGCTCCCCTTAATCATCAGGGAATAAGTAGGATGGTAAACGCTGAGGAATAGAATTAATTGAGCAAAGGGGAAAATGCCAGTTCTGAAAGTGAGCAAGTAATTTTTTTTTTTTTTTTTTTTACTTTTATCGTATTACAGAGACCCATACAAGGGAGGAAAAGGGCAAAGGTATGTGGAAAATGTTGCCTGTGGAACTGGGAAATTACCTTGTGTTTTGGCTCCTAACAGATGCTCACTATGATTTCCTCACCTCTCTTGGTTCTCACAGAGAGGAAACTAAGCTTAGCCATTTAGTTTTGGGGGAAGGGGCCAGGGCAAGGAGTGGAGGAGAAACTAAAGGACAAAGGTCAGTTTCAGAAAGCCGTCCTACCAGATCTTGCTCAGAAAACTATTCAGGTACCCAAAGACTAAGAATGAAAGGAGATAGACGAAATTAGCAAAATGAAAAAAAGGAAAAAGGCTAATGATTAAAAAAAAAAAAAATCTGGGGCAAAGAAAAGAAAGAATAAAGCAAAACTTCTTGTATTTCTTTTTTCGAAGTAACTTACGGTCACTTCCCATTCTTGTCAGATTCGTATACAAAATTCAAAATAAAATTCAATGTTTAGACGATCCAGGTCTCATAGTTTTGGAGATTTTGCACCTCTTCCAATTTCCCTCTCCCCCTTATTGAGATTGAGTCCTGAACAATGAGGTAAAAAAGAAATATATCTCTGTTTATTTGGACATGAAGTAAAACTATAAAGCGAACCTATTATTTTCCTTTCCTTTCCTTTGTAAAGCTTCTTGTTTTGAGACAGGAGATAGTTTGGTCACAGAAAGAAATTCTAACTCATGATTCTATGAAAATAAGGACATATAAAGATTCTTTCTCCAGTTCAGTCTTCTACCGCCTATAGGGAACCCAGTTCTTAAAAAGTACTTCACAAAAGAAGATTGTGTTTTCAAAGCAAAATAGGACTTAAAAAAAAAATCCTTGATGTTTAATATGAAAGGCAAACAGGACATTTTCCAACCTTAAAGCATACTTAACTAAAAGGTTTACTTTTTTAAAAGCCCAATCTACAGCAAATTTGAATTATATTCTGTTAAGCCAAGGTGTGCAACTATTAATATCTATTTTAATGAGTAAGCAAAACTTTGTCATGTATTCCTGACATTCCACATGGGAGTTTTAAGAGATATATTTGAACATTAATTGTAAAATTGCAAGTTTTTGTTTACATCTTTAAACTATGAAATTTTTTAAAATGACCCTATCAATATGGGAAAATTCTAAAATTGTGTGTATTTCATGAATACATTTTATCTCAAACTATGTGGCTGTTGGAGAATCTATTTTTTATTTTGAATTCAAATTGGAATTTTATCATTCTCTTCATGTCTCTTCAAAAACACTACTTTTTCTGTTTTCAAGCTCTTATGTGTTTATACATAAATACAGATATATATTTGAATACACATACATATATAAGCTTAAGTTAACTATTTTACTGATGCCTTTTAAAATGACAGTGTTTTAAGAAGGGAATATGTTCATTTAAGTTCACATCAAATCTAAAGGTCTTTTTTTGGTTCGGTGTTTAGAGAATTCTTGATAATTTAGACTCTTCCACAATGAAAAGTAAAGCATTCTGTCACAAAAGCAGGGAGGATGAGACACAAGGTCAAAGGGCATTTTAGAAACAAACAGCTGGACCAGTTTATTTAAACAGATAGAAGGATGGGGGAACTGACCTCAGTTTGACTTATAGTGGGAGGAGCAAGAATGTCATTTTATTACTTTGCCCAGAAGGAAAATGTTTTTGTATCTGAATTCACCCCGAAGCCATCTAAACACATGGCTCTGCTGTATGTAGCATAATTCCAAAGAGAGAGGACATATAAGATAGCCTGGGATGATGATAAAATACACTAAAGAGAATCAAATGTTGAGATGGTTTTAAAATTTAGAAGGTGATGTTTTAAAAAATAAAATATTTTGCTATTTATTTAGTTATTTTCAGATAAAGATGTCCCCCATGCCCCCAGGTAATAATATAAATTGTTCACATAACTTATTATAGGAATTGTAATTTAGTAACATTCTGAGAGATTATTATGTCCTATGGGTATTAATGGTATTTCATTATATTCAATTTTTTAAAATTAAATGTATTAAAAGTAAGAAGTTCTAGGTAGACTTACTAATGTGGTCAAACGGTTCATAAAAAGTGATTAGATTTTTTTAAGTTTTCGGTGTTTTGGTTTTGTTTTTTGTTTTTTAATAAAAGGGTTCCCACCTTGATAGCCTATGTATGGGTAGCTTACATCTGTGCTATCAATAGTAACAAATAGTTGTTACCACCAAAAAAGAAGCGAATAGCACCTAATACCTATGGGCTTAGCTAAGAAGCTGTGGTATAAGAAGCCGTGGTATTTTCTGTGTGCATTTGCTTTCTGCAAGGGGCCCAGAGCAGGCCTGGAACTCATTTAGTTAGTGTCAGCCACCAAGAACCTTCCAAGGCACAGGCAAAGCTCGACATCCTAAGCATAGAGTGGTCCAGGTGATGGGTGCACTCAAAATCCTGGAAGCACTCACATTCTAGATGGAACTTTTAAAGAACAATGAATGTTTAGCCTAGGGAGAAGAGGGGAGAAGCCCGTGAGGCATAATGGCTGCCTTTAAGTATTTGAAAGGCTATCCTGAGGAAGTAAGATTAGAATTGTTTAAAATACCCCAAGGACTTGTACTGGTGAAAGGGTCGTACCCACAGTTTGCCTTCTTTATAGATGGAATGGGCTCTCAGGTAAGGTGATGAGTGCTGTATTAGAACAGTCCAGCAGGGGCTCCCGATCTCCATGGTGGGGATATTGCAGAGGGAATTCAACTCGGTGGCCAATTTAGGTGACTGTTACAGTCACCTAAACCTGAGGTGTAATTTTTTTTAATGAATCCAGGGGTTTAATAGTCATGGACTCGAACCTGAGTTGGTTATTATGAGTTGGTCCATGGGAATCTGAACGTATGCATGTGAAGGAGGTAAGCTTTGAAATATAGATAAATCGAGTCACTGAGACTTTTTTTTTTTTTTTTTGGAATAGCCTTATCTTTGTCTATATACATAGGCAGTGCAGCCATCAAAATTCCCAGTCTACAAAATGTTCACAGTCATGCTTATTCTTTGACTAAATATTAGGGTTGCTGCCAGTGGTAACTGGCTCAAAACCAGCTAATTTTTAGATATCTATTTAGTTTGGAATATTCTAGATGGGTGGCACAGTAGTGGCCCTGCTCTCGTCACAGCATTAGAGGGGAAGGTGTTGCTACCATTTGCCAGCTGTGTGTCATTCAGAAAATTATTAACACCATCTCTTTGGTAACATGTGACCTCAAGTCACTTAATTTCTCCGAGCCTAGGTTTCTCATCTGTTAAAAATGGCTCTTCCTAATTTTAGGTAAGTAATAGAACTCATATCCACGAATATTATGTTTTAAAAAGGGGTTGAAAAGAATGTTAATAGACAGAGTTCCTTCCCTCTGAATCTGTAGATTATGAACAGTACCATAGATAAAGAGATGTTTTTTGCACTCTTACCTATGTTAGTTACTATGAAAATTACTTTTGGTATATGCAGAATATTAATATTAAATAATTTTCTAATTGGTCATGCAGTGAAGGCAGCTAATGAAAAGGCAGATTTTTTTTTACATTTTAATTGGTTATTTCACATGGTGTTTGTGCTACACCTGTGCTTATAATGAGAATGGAGAATTAATCTAACCTTCTGCTCACATGATTCCAATTTTCATGGTTTATACAAGATAATGATAACCTGATTTGCAACACAATTTGTTGTAGATCTGTGTTTTAAATATTTTTATTAGCAGTTCAGAAACTTCATATACAAGAACTGATATATAATACATATTGCCAACAAGAGTTAGCACCAACAGTGTACCTTTTAGTTAGATTCCAGTTTCGTTATTTAATTACTTCTCAGATAATGAAAGAACGTAAAGATACAGGATATTGAGAATCTTAAAATGTTATGAAGTATGCAGTTTTATTTTGAAAATCTGTTCCTGTCTGTTTAATGATTTGGTTTTTAGGAACCATTTTTCTTCCTGAAGTGGGCAGACTTACAAACTAGAATTCATACTGGACTGTGGATCCTTTAATTATTAATAGTGCATTATTAAACTTTTCATTGTATTTTTTTATGTCCTGCTCTGGTTTGATATATTCAAATCTGAGTTGGGAACTAAAAGCAATTTATTATTTCAGAATTTCATATGTCCTCTTTGTTTTCTGTATTTCATATGTAATTCTTAATATTATATGCAGTACAAATGGATCTTAGGAGTTAGAATCTCATGAGTATGACTTTGGAGAGCTTATATTAACCACTTTTCTATATTTCAGTGACCAATCATTTTTGGAGGGGCCACGAAAATAATTGTACAAAAAAATCTTAAGACACTTAGAGTGACTTAAGTGTCTTAATAAGATGTTTATAAATTTTCAGTACTAGCTGGAGAAAGCAAGATTATAAGTTCAATTACTGTATAGTTGTGACCTCGTCTTGACCTCAGACTCTGCATAAAGAGCAAAAAAAAAAAAAAAAGCCACCCCAAGAAATCTCTGTAAGGAATGTATTTCTCTGAAGTCCCAAGCAGTGTGAGTTGGTGGTGATAAACTCCAGACATTCTCTCATTTGATGGTGTGCTGCCATCCCAGTTCATTATCTTAATAGTGGGCATTAAAATAGAATTAAGTTTGCAAGAGGTAGGGGAGGTTTTGACAAAAATTGTGAAAAAGAAGTCAGAGAACGTAAGATTCAAATGTCACTAATTAGGAGAGGTAACAGACGCCCTCACGAGCATCTCACTGTCTACACCAATTTTCTCCCCTTGCAATTGAAAAGAGTGTTGGCTAGTATTGTTTCCTGAAAACTCTTCTAATTCCCCCATGAAAAGATGAAATGGAAGTGTCCAACTGTGGTAAAACAGGCAAACATAAATCAACTCAGAAACCCCAAGCCTGTATACTCAAAGGTCACTGGGGGTTACAGGTTTTGCTGATGAGAGCTGCACATAGAACAGTGGAGAGAACCGAAGCAGTCCCATTTTGCCAAGATCTAGCCTTTACTGAACTGTGATTCATCTTCTCTTCCTCTTCCTTCACCTTTTTGTTTTTTTTTAAAGGAATAATGATTTGCTTTATTTTCTTGGTTACAGGTTTATTAATGCCCGGAGAAGAATAGTGCAGCCCATGATAGACCAGTCCAACCGAGCAGGCAAGTCCCCCATAGTGACTGTATTCAAGTCACGCAAGCGAAAACCATCCTCAAGCCATTCACCGGGAGGTCCGCTACCTGGTAAATAAGCTGGGAGTGAGTACT
>CAUYSK010119970.1:15000-37554 GCA_963575035.1 Avahi laniger
CTTTTTCTATCAAGAAACCAAGGAGCTAATTATTAATAACAATCATTGCACACTGAGTCTTAGCGTTTCTGACGGAAACAGTTTGGATTGTATAATAACGCCAAGCCCAGTTGTAGTCGTTTGAGTGCAGTAATGAAATCTGAATCTAAAATAAAAACAAGATTATTTTTGTCATGCTGACTCCACTGCTTGAAAAATTTGTTTACTGCCCCCCAAATTTTTAATGATTAATGCAGTAAATATTAGAATTAATTTTAGTTCCCTAAGCCATGTATGCATCTGAAAATTTTAACCACAAAGTAAGTTATTTAATAATAACCACTGATTTCTTTAAGCTGACTTAATGAACTCCTAATATCAGCAAATTTGAGGCCTAAAGGCACTAAACTAACTGTAGATTCAGAATTACATCCAACAGAATTACTCATCTAGTATCAGTGAAATTATTCTTGCACATAATGGCAAACCTAAGTACAAAGTTAAGTCTTTTACTAAGGATGTTACCTAGTATGAGCAGTATGTGTTTATTAGGAAATTAACTGCATGAATTGAAGAGACCAGACTTCAAAATCTAATTTTTATAAATATGCTCTATGTTCTCATTGGATAAAACTGGTTATTAACCAATTTTCCAGAACAGCTGTACAGAATTTCTGCATGGCAGCCAGCTAAATGGTACAAAATAACATGTTTAAGCTGGAATAGCTTATAATTTTATTTAAATAAAATTGCTGCTATAAAAAGTGCTTCCAAAAGCTAAGGAAAATATACAAATATTTTAATTAAGGCGAATTCGTTTTAAAAAATAAAGCCTTTTAGCAGTGATTGCTTTGCAAACAAAGGATGGGTGGGAGAAGAGCGCCTTAAACTCAAGTCTGATATTCAGGCCCAAGTCGCCCTATAAACCCGCTCTGAGCAATTCTATTTTCTGCTCCAAAAGAGAAACCAGCTGTGGGTTGGCTTTACTAGGTGACGTGTGATTGACTGGCTCACCTGCAGGAGCAGCAAGACGCACTCTCACCTTTTGTTTATGGGGCCTTGTTTCTGAACACGTGGATGCGCAGGAAGAGAGCGCGGAGCAGCCCCCCAAAGCCATCTCCGCCTGCGCTCGCCACCCCACCCCGCCCCCACCCCACAGAGGGGACGGTTTAAATCTCCCATTTTGACCCAGGGGCAGTTCTGCGTCTACATAAGTAGAAGTACCTATTAGTGAAATCATTCTCTTTTCATAGGTGGTTACTAGCAGTTAATAACCATTTATTTACTTTTTAAATTAATGATAAACTTTATAAACTAACCGGCCATTTGCTCCTTCTCCCCAGTACATGCCCGGGTGAGCTGGGTATTTTCAGCCTTTATTCTGCAGGCCGGCTGGGGGGGAAATAATGTGGGGGGGGACGGAGGGAGGGGGAGAGAGAGAGAAGCTAGGGGAGGGAGACCAGTACTAGTGACTAGTTAGGGAATATGGTGACGATGAAGAATTGAGATCATTAGTGTTCAGGAATTAGAAAAAATAAAACAAACTGTTGTTTCCATGCGTCCCCCTCTCTGTGTGACGACTACGTGAGAGCCTCGCTCTTCGCAGCTCCTTTCTTCCCCTGCCTCAACACCTTCCCCTTAATGCTATTTTAGCTTTTCCTCTTATAAATTTCAGAGCCAGCTCCAGGGTTATTGAGGACACTTACCCGAAAGAGGGAAATAATAGAGGTGCTGAGAGTGTTTTAAAAGGCAAAAACAAAACGCCCTCCTCTAAACAAGGGCACCCAATTGTACCTGCTTTTTGGTTTTATTTTTTCTTGGGGGGGAGAGCACTGACTGAATGAGACTACTTTTAGTATAATTTAAGTATTTTTTTCCCAAAAAATTAAAAAATATTTCCCCTATCATATTTAATCAGCTGTAATTATAACACATTCAAAATGAATAATATGCCTTGACAGTATTTTTATTGTTATTGTTCAGTGCATGATGTTCGACTGCTTTAGAAGCACAGGAAAGAGAAGTAAACGCGCTACAAATGGGGAATTACCCTCGTTTAGCATTAAAATTCATTTAGATAAAATTGCCACAAACATTTAAATGGGAAGATTAGTTCCCCCTCACGCCTTATTGCACTCGCTCAATGGTTCCGTTAAGAACATTTTACACGTTGGAAATTCCGTCTTCTCAGACGGCTTGCTGTTTCCTAGTTACCCACATTCAAAGCAAAGGCAGCAGCAAAGGCAGCCGCGGCAGCAGCAGCAGCAGGAAAAAAAAAAAAAGTTTTGGCAACTGGTCTGCAATTCATCCGCTGCTCGCCCCAGCCTCCCCTCCGCCCGCTGCAGTCCCCCCACCCGTCACCTTTTCCACACCTCTACCCCTGTCCCCTCATTATGTAATTTGCAGAGTACAGTCCTCGAGGAAACAAGTTGCTTAGTTGTCTAGTATTTATATGTCATGTTAAAATACAAAGAAATATTTAAAAAAACCAGTTGGTTCCTCTCTGGGTCTCCCTCTTCCCCTTCTGTTCTGAATTGAGGGTTTAAGTTTGAATGTGCTGAGTTTCTCACATCCCCTACCCTGAGGCCACAAGGCACGTTTTTTGGCTTTCTTTTCTGCCAGGACTTTTCCAGGAAATTCACCACTGCTTCTTGCTTGTATTAGAAACGTGTGAAAGAATTAGTTTGAAAAGTCCATGCAACGTCTAGCTTTTCCCTCCCCTTTTCTTGCCTCCCTGTCTCTCCCTCTCCCCCTCTCTCCCCACAGCCCTCCTCCCATCCCCTCCTCCCATCCCCCCTCTCTCCCCCTCCCTTCGCAGAGCCACTGGAAAAGAGGAAAGTCGGCTTCGACTGCCATCTTTTGGGGATTTGGAAAAACGACTCGGCAGGAAACGGAAGGAGGCGGAGGCGCGGGGGATGGGGGGAAACCCCCTTATTATCCTGTGTCGGAACTGGCTCCCTTAATCTGATGCTTAAATATGTGATGTGGAAAAATTACCCATAAAATTAGTTACTAACAATTTCAAATTGAAATCACTTATCGAATTATAAACGCATTAAAGCTGTATGGATGGTATTAGGAGTTCCTCGGGAGGCAGCGGGTGTCTCCTTGCACTGAGCCGGGAGGGCGAGTGTCGCCTCGGGGAGAGGAGCCCCCTGCGGAGCCCGGGGGGAGGTCTGGCAGGCTGCGCGGCAGCCTGGGCGCTGGGTCCCGGCCCCAGCGACCGAGCGGGTGGCCAGACCCTGGCGGAGGCTCCGGCTGGTTCGGCTGGCGGGGGCAAGGGGAAGGGAGGAGAACGAGCCGCGGTGGGAAGCTCGGACCCTGGGGCAGAGGCGCCTACCAGGAAACTTGGTAGTGAAGTCTAAAGAGTCTACAAAGAAAGAACCCAAGCCCTACCCGCTCCTCCCTCCCGCGTCTGCCACGCGGTGCGCAGACTTTGCGCTCGACTTTGCGCTCGCGGTTGGTTGCTGTGTGCAGCGCTCCCCAGGTCTACCGCTGGGATCGGGAGGGGACACGCTCCTGTCCTGGGGCTGGGCCGGGCTCGGTGCCGCGAGAGAAAATCCCGCGGCCCGCTTCGTGGAGCTCTGGTCAGGACGCAGCTACCCCTGGGTCCTGCGGTGCGCGGGTGCCGGCCTAGGCTCAGTGCGTAAGGCGGGCAGGTCCTTGCCCGGAGCCCAGAGTACCTGGGGGGCTGCTGGAACTCGGGCAATAGCCTCCTACGCCCTCCCCAACCCCATCTGAAAGCCAAGTCTGAGGGACTGTTGACTGTTTCTGGAGATGAGGCGACCAGGGATCTACACCGAAGGTTGTGGGAGGCAACTCGTCGTAGCAGGGAGATCTGGGCCTCCTTCCCTCGGAACGGCCCAGGGTACTTTGTGGTGCACTGGAGGCTTCCTGATGGGCTCTGCGACATCGGGGGCTCGGACTCCTGAGTCCCACGGCTGTTCTGGGAGCGTGACTCCCAAGAGCTCGCGGACCGGAGGGCGCACGGCACCCGAGACCGGGGCAGGGCCCACCAGGAGGGCGGCGAGTGCCAGAGTCTGGAGCTGCAGCGGGGGAGCCGTGGGCAGCACTCCGATGCCTTAGGCGGAAGCTCCTCCAGATCACTTTTAAAGCTCTGCAAACTTTCTCCTGCCTTTCGGATCCCGGCAAGCCCTCGGCCCTTGTGAAGGCAGTAAAAACACGACTTGATGATGCAAAGCTCCCGAGTAGGCGCTTGGACGCCGGCTGGAGAGGCGTGGAATTGGGTAGTGGGGCGCCCTGCCTGGCCGGGCTTTTTTCCTTCTCACCCCCCCACATCCATGTCACCCCGAACCCATTGGCTGTTTGGCGGACCGTAGCACTTGGGGCCGCCGCGGTGCAGAGTCTACAGGAGGCTGGGAATCCCAGGGCCAAGGGAAAGAGCCGCGAGGGAGAGAGGGTGGGGGGTCGGGGGCCTGAGCTAGGCAGCTGATGGTAGGAGGGGGAGGGTTCCCTTTTCGGCCGAATCTGCCCGCCAACGCGTCTGAAACCTTCTCTCCCGAGGCGGAGCTGAAAGGAAAAACAAACAACGTATTGAGCAATCAGTTCGTCAATGTTTGAGCTTTAAAGAGCCTTTTGCCCTGAAAATGGTACCCTGGGGGTCTCGGTGGGGCGAAGCGGAGAAGCATTTTTACCGCCTAGGTTCTGGCTGGGCGCGCCCCGGGGTTGCCCCTATTCGAGCTGACTGCTGCCCTCCCGGCGCGCTCAGCCCACTGCGGGGGAACCCGGGCAGGGAAGCCCTGGAGAAAAGGGATTTAGTTTTAAGCCAGTCTCCCATCGATCGCGTCGGTAATTTCTACCCTTGCCCACTCGCAGACACACTCACCTCTACCCTAAAGCATTAAGTTCATTACGCGAGCAATGATCTTAATCTCCAGGCGGAAAACGAGTCCCGGGACCTCGCCGACTGGGAAAGCAGTGAATAAAGTCACCTGCTTCACGCACCCGCCCGGTCCGCTCCTCCGCGTGGGGGCCTCGCGTGGCAGGGAGTGCTGCACCGGGATCCACGCCGAGGCGTGCGGGGCAGGGGTCAGGAACCCTGTCTCTGCTTTCTCCCGGCTGGCGACCTCCTGGAAGGGTGGGTGGGTGGCACTCGCTCGCTTTTCTTCCCCCCTCCCCTTCTTCCTAGGCCTCCCTCGCACCTCAGCACTTTCTGTCTCCTCCCCTCCCCCAGAGTGGCAAGTGCCCCTACTCCACTGAGAGTCCCGAGGTTCTGCCCCTCTCCCAGCAGCCTCAAGTTCCGCGCAGAAGTCCGGTAACCCATCGCCTATTTGCCCCCACCTACCTCACCCACCTCTCTGGATGTGGGTGGGTGGGGGTCGCTCAGCGAGGCCCTCTTGAACCCAGTTGCGAGGGCACCCTGGGGCTTTAAAGAACCAGATTTCTTGATTTAGGGGAGATCCCTGCGCCCATTGATAACTCCATCCTAAAGAAACCCAGCACAGCGGCAAACACCTCTGCAGTCGCCTGCTCCCCATCCCCCCACCCCCTGGCACAGAGCAGCGTCTGGCACCCGGGGGGATGGAGGCGAGCCACGCGCACCCGTCCCCTTGCTGGCCGACCCGCGAGGCGCCAGCTTTTTCTGGAGACTCAGTTTCCACTGGACAAAAGCAGGGAAAACACAACGTAATGGCTGTGTAAATCCATGTTCCCGACACCCCTTCACCCCACCCCAATCTGATTTTGGAGACTTGCATTTTCAGGTAGTCCCAAACTGTGAACAGCGAGCTTTGTGTGTTATCTAGTGGGGGTGGGGATACAAGGGGAGGAGACTCCCACTGCCCGCTCCAGTCTTTAATGTCTGAAATAACGAAATGCCTGTGTAGCAGCTGCTGCTAGAGCCAAAACTAACTCTTTGGAAGACGGAAAAGAGTGAAAGGCAAAGAAAGACTGTTCATTTTTTTTCCTTTGGTGCCGTTTGGGATGTCATCTGTTTCCTTGGCGACTGTGTTCAGCCCCCGGAGCCCCTGGGCTCCTGGATTGTTAGGGGGGAAAAAGCATGCTATTTCTGCACCGTCATTTATCACTGTCACCGCATAATGATTCCCCTTGCAGCCCCTTATTGATGTTTGTAATTGCATTATCTCATAAAGGAGGATGATCAATGAAACCGAGCCGTGCATTCTGGGGTCAGAGGAAGCCAAAGTACTGTTTGTCCCCTTTAATACAACAAGTACTCATTATCTTCGGGTCTGCATTCAAAAAATGATCTGATCTAGGGCTGACCCTGTCGGACATCCCAACACTTTCTAAAACGCGGTTTGTGTAACCTTTTGCTTAAATGCTAAATCAAGTACCTGTCTTGCATTTCAAGATGCTAAAACTGAATGAGAAAAGCATTTATTCTTTTCTTTTTCTTTTTTCTTTTCTGGAAGGGATGCGATCCTCCGAAGACGAAGACGCACGAGATTTTACACTAACTGCTCAGTGATATAATATAGAAAAAGCAGCCCCCATCAACAAGAAACCTAATAAATGAAAAAATTGGGGATAAGGTGGAAAAAGGTAGCTGGGAGCTTTTAACAAGGTCGTACTAAAAGAGCAAAATAAAACCACATCCGGTTTAATTAATAAGAGCTATAAACTGAAATAATTCCCCATGATTCTGCCCTTGCTTCTCCCTTTTACAGAGTCATATCTCTTCGGGTTAGATAAATGACTTTTGTGCCTGTTCGATTCTCACAACAACAATAACTAAATCAGTTGCACACTCTGTATCTAAAACCATCTACAAACTCCAGCAAATAAAAAGAAGTTCATTTGTCTATTAAGGCAAGTATTTAGTTGAGCAGGAATGTTCCAGTAACATTGAATGGAGTTCATGTAATCCCATGAAAATCAAGTCATCTTGTTGCACTGAAGTAAATGAAAAAATACAAAAGAGAAAAGGTCCAAGTGTAATTTTAAACTAAATGCATTATTGGACTGTCACAGTGCAAACGTGATTGTTTGGCTGGGAATGAGGGGGGAGTGGACATCAACTTAGCTTACATTTAACTTAAAGGTTTTAGAAAGAAAACATGTATTACAGATTTGGTTATCATTTTAATTTGTGAAAAGAGAGGATACTGAGACAATTCCAATTCATCATTTCGGTAAATTAGGAGGCATAACTCCTTCAAAGGCAAAATTAAGCAAAAAGCTTATTTTAAATATTGCAAGGGTGTATTACCAAAAAAGAAAAGTTTCCAGTCTTCTGAAAATAAATTCCCTTTATATTACTAAGACAACCCTCCCCCCAAAAAAGAAAGAAAAGATTAAGTCCAGGTGTTTTATTTTAAAAGTTCTAAAAATTTCTAAATTAATAATATAATTTAATGTTTTATATAAAAAATGTAAATGAAAATCTTTGGCCATAGTTGAGAAAATGAGTACTTAAATGGAGCGCCCCGATAATTTGACATCTTGACATAAAACCTTAAATTGAATAACAAAACAAAGGGCTAAAACATTCCCCCTTGGAAAAAGAACTTTAATAATAAAGCTTAAAAAGTTTTAATGGTGTTGAACCATCACTTAATTTTTCTCTAGAAGACAGATTCTTCTAAAAAGTATCTTTTGCCAGAAATTCTGTCAAGGCACTTTGAAATAATATATGTTTTTTATTATTTAAATATTCTGGCACTTTCGTTTTTTGAAAATGCTCAAACTGAAATGGATATGCAGCCATGCATATATTTAATATAAATGGTATCTTGTTGTTAACATAAAATATTAAAGGGAAAATAAAACTTTGGGCTTTGTCAGTTAAGATACAATTTTTTAGCATAATACTCTGATTTTCAAAACATACAATTGAAACTCCTTGATTTTAACCAATCAACACAAGTCTTTCTCTTATTTGGTTGGGAATCTGGCATCATGCACGTTTTCTATTTTTAATATTTAGTGTTATAGCCCACGGTTAAAATAATGAAAAATTAGTCTCGTTTCAGAAATTATTTATTTATGGAACGAACATGATTAAAACATAAACACACACAAGCTGCAGCTGCAACAGAAAAAAACTTGATTTATGGTTATTAAATCTTTGATCGCCATGTTAATGTTTCTTTTTCTACCCTTTCATTTGCATTTTAATCTATCGAATCTTTACAATTTTGCTGCCTCCTATTTCAATGATTGATTACAGATCTGAAATAAGAAAAACCAAGCCTAGCTTTTCTTTTCCTTTCTTCGCTCTTTTTTCTTTTTCTTTCTTTCTTTTTTTTTTTTCCTCCCTTTCCCCCTGGGTAGATTTCTGAAACTTTCTCTCAATGCTAATGTAGACAGGACAGATTAATTCTGCTCTTTTAAATGTCAAAGATATAAATAAAAAATGTTTTCTGTCCCAAACGTGAATATTTTCCCAGCCGCTTGTTTTAGAGTCATAAAAGATCATTCCAGCAAAACACAATTAACAGCGAAACACACGCACATACACACCCACGCACGCACAAACCCTCGGCGGCGGCGTGGATTTTTTAAAGGACGGTTGTTCCTGAGTTAAAGAAAGGTGAGAAGTTCACTGTCCCTTCACCATCAGGAGCCTCGCCGCGGCTCTTTCTCTCTCTCTCTTTCACACACACACACACACACACACACACACACTCTCACTCAGAGGTTTGGTCCCGAGATCTATCTGTGATCTGTGTCACACAAACAAACAAAAACAAGCCAGGTGGGGGCTTGCTGTTAAGTTGATTTCTGGAGACAAACAGTGTAAAGACAAAAGGGGAAGCGACGCAGGTCTGTTTGTTTTCTTTCCCCGCCTTACGGCTGCCCCTTGCCCCTTTCTCCCCCGCGCCTCCCCCCGCACCCTCCCCGACTGCTCCTTCTCCGCGGATAAGACGGTCATTTGCAGACCGCTTCGCCGGTCCGCGTCACTTTTCGCGCTGGCGTGAAAGCGAGCGTGGCGCTGGTTTGGGAAGCGCCGGCTGCAGGTCGGCTGGGCTCCTTCTCCCTGCAGGGCCGAGGGCCCCTGGGGCTCCGCAAGGCTCCGGCCCCGAGCAGATTGCGCCTCGCGCCTGGCTGGAGGTCGGGGCTGGACTGGAGCCGCGTTTCTAACAGTTGCGCGCAGGAGGCGAGCCCCAGGTGTGAGATCAGAGGCTCTCCCGCCAACCCGCGGGTCCGGGAATCTGAAAGGAACCCCCCACCCCACCACCTCCGCGTCTGACCTCCGCCCCAGCCCCGTTCGTGGGGTTTTAATGCCCGCAGACGCAGGGGAGCCCGCACTTGTGTGAGAACCGACTTCTCAAGCGGGTCTGGGCTGCTCGCGCTCGCGTCCGCGGGTGGCGCGCTGTGCCCGGGCGGAGGGCGAGCCGGGAGAAGTCGGAGGGGGTGGGACCCCTGAAGACCCCTCCATGGGCACGCACACAGTCAAGAATTGGGGTGAGGGCCGTGAGAGGTCGAACTCTCCAAGGCAACCTCTCCAACCCGGCCTTTGGCCTCGGTGCGCACCCAAGGGTGTGCCTGCGGCCAGGGCACAGACCACCTTCCCTGGGCCCGGCCACCCGGGGTCTGCGTTGCTCCCTCTCTTCTGGCGACCCCAAGGCTGGCTGCCGCGAGGGGAGCGATCTTCATTACCGTGGACGCACAGAGCGGTTAAAATGGAGAGGAGGAAAAAAGATATTTGAAACGGGCCGACCCTTTGTCTTGAAGCAGATTAGGCAGCCTGGAAATAGGAGGAAAAACAGAAAGTCTAGACAGGAAAACTTATTGTGTTCACAAAATATAAAAATGATCCGAGTGGTCTGGTACCTCAAGGGGTGAAGATAGATCCTTGCAGACAAGTGGGAAGACATGACTGAGAAGATTTAAAGTGAAAGAAACGGCAGATTATTAAGAAAGTAATAGTAAGGTGTCCCATACACTACAGTTTTATTGTTGGGTAGTAACTACCCGATTTATTTATTGCCGGGGCTATATAATAGAGATAATGACCACAAACTCAAGATAAATTCTTAGGCGCCCAGCCGGTCAATTCTTTTTTATTTAAGAGAGCGAGTCTGAGAGGTGAGTCTCATCTCCTCCCCTCCTTGAAGATCCGTCTTGCTTTCTACCATATTATAAGCATGACATGCAAATAAATAAGTGCTGCTGGGTTTGTGTGGGTAGGCCTGCAGGATTTATTTCAGGTGAGGGAGGAACATACACGGAATATGAATTTCCGCAGGAGCTGCGCGGTGATTCCTTCCCCCTCTCGGCCGCCCTCTCCTCAGGGTCTCCCTCCCTTTCTGTGGGAGCAGAGAGCGTCCCCTGATAAAAACATTAACGTGTCATGTCTCAACTCCCTACTCCTTGACATATTAGTCTGGGGAGGAATGGGGGGCCATGCAAAACGCAAAACGCGTCCCCAAAGTCGGTTGACTTGCTTAAGGGGATTGCGCCGACAAAGGGAAGGGTGAGTTGTAATTATGACCTCCAGTAGGGGAGCAGTATAGGAAGTACGTTAACATCATTTTGAAATATGCAAAATGGTCCAAAAGTTTGCTGTCCCTGATCTAGTATAGGCCCCTCACCAGCTGGGTAGATCCAAAGGGGAGCCTCCTAGCTTCTTGGGACCTTCCCGCCTTTCTTGGTCCTCAGTTTCTCTCCCTGGGAGCCAGGTAAACACTCCCACAGTCAGGTGATGAACTTAAAGATGACTTTGCTCTTTGACCGCCAAGGTCTGACGGGAGCGGGAGGCCTCAGCTGTAGGCACCACCTGAAGCTGTGGCTGCAATATCGGTCACCCGGTTGGCCTCTAACAAGGCGGCCTCCCCGCGGAGCTGATCTCTCCCCACCTTTGCTCTGGGACAGCTCAGGCAGATCCAGAGCCTGCCAAGATGCAGTCAGCATCCTCTTCCGATATGCTTTTTTTTTCCCCTCGTTTTTTGGTAATATTCAGGCATATGGTGTTTCAATTTCATAATAACCTCTTATATGCAGGACTTCCTTTGATCTATGTTGGGACAGACGGGAAAATAACCAAAAAACACCTGATAGTGAACTGCAATGAAAAAGAGAGAGGCGCAGGGAAATGGGAGAGACGACCTGTGGGGCGAGGGGAAAGAGGCGTGTGTGTGGTGGGGGTAGATAGGGACCTAGGGACAGCAAGAAGTAGACGCCGTGGGGGCGGGGGCGGGGGCGGGGGCGGGGGCGGGAAAGGTAAGGCGAGAAAGCAAAGGGCAGATGCGAGCGGGAAGAGAAGAGGCTTTTCCTGTAATTTGGTGTTTTGTATGAGGGATGATATTATGAGGCTGAAAGAGAGGGCAGTCCTCGTCAATCTTTTGCAATATTGGTGTCATTCAAGCACAACTTTATCTTTGAACCAGATTATCTATGCCAATGATTTCCATAAAGACATAAATTATAATCTTCAGAGCCTTCAATATTTCTTTCGGTACTTTATTAAGTGTTATTGCAGAGGCCATTTATGAAGTGAATGATTCAACTTTTAATCTTTTGAACATTAAAGTGTATTCCACCGAGTTTCCTTTTCAAAATAATCTAAAATAACAAAAAGAAACTAAGCTCATTACATGAAAAAGTGACAAGCGTTCCTGCTCTCAGCCTGGCAAGTTGCCTTACTCACTTCAAAGGATGATAAACTAATTGTTTCCAGAGTTTATAAGTAATTAAGCTATTATTCGGGGAATTTATGTAACAGTTTTATTAGTGTTAGAACTTTCTATTTAAAATAGCCAGAGACAAGTCTTCAGAAATACCAAGATTTTAATAATTAAAAAGTCTTCTCATTATTGTTAACAATGAAAACTGTTTTTATTTTAAAACACATTGGAAAATGTAAACAAATATAGTTTTCTCCAGAGTATGTGGTAAGTGGAGGTCATTATGGATAATTAATGCTGAAAGGAAAATGAGCATGTGATGGCTTCTAAAAATTAAAACATCTGTAACTATCAAGTTAACTTTTAAAAAGTTAATTTTTTAATCAGTCAGCTGGATTTATCTGAATGTGTCAGGTAGGAAAATATATATCCACTGTCCTTTTAGAATTCTATATGGAAAGTTAAAAACCTTAAGTAATTTTAGTATTTTTAAACCAACTTTTGGTGCCTAGACAACAAGAATTAATGCCAAGAAATGTTAAGTACTCGAGTTTCTCTGATTTTGCAACAAAGAAATGTACTTATTCACCCATGTATTAAAATAAAGAGACTACTTTAAAAATCTTTTGAAATATGTTATTCAAACAAATATTATTTCTATAATATTTCAACTCATGGTTATCATTTTTAAATGATTAGGTCTGCCCTAAACAAAACAATATCCATTAAAGGAAAAAGTAAGACTTTAAAAAGAAGTGATGAATTATTTTGTAAAATTCAGCAAAATATGACACTTTAATAAACATTTATATATAACAATTTGCTATTTTAATATAATTTTCCCATCATGATGATATTAGCTCTTAGCTCTGTTCTTTGATTTTAGAAAAGCCTGTTGTTTTGTCAAATGAAGAATTTCAAAAATAATAAAATTTTCATATTAGGAGAAAATATCTTCAAATAATAACAAGATAGAAATGTGAAAATCCAAGTAAGTGCTTGTATTATAAAATCTTATCTGAAGTAGAATAAATTTTGTGGAAGTTGCTTGGAAAAAATTAAAGTATGTACTGGTTCAATATCCACTCCTCTCACCACAAATATTGGGAGTGGGTTATAACAATCATTACAATGGTTGGAATCTATGTATTAAATAGAAAAAAAAAGACGTAACCACTTGTTTCAAGTAAAATTCCTCTAAAGCAAAAGTCTGAAATTTGCTGAAAATCTAATATAAAATGTTTTTGTATGATTCATGGTCAGTGTTGTTTTGTGGAACCTGTATAAACTGTGACAATTTAGATCTGCCATTGTGTCACAATGCCTGATTCAATATTTGCTGAAATGTGTGCTCTTTATTCTAATAGACTAGTATTGCATTATTAAAAACAAAAACTAAAGCAATCTGCTTAATAGTAATGCAATCCCAATTGTCTAATACCCTGCGATAATTGACCTTCTGGACACCGAGCACACTGGGATTCACTTTCAGACATTTAGCTGTTTAAACTGACTTCATTACAGAAAGACAATGGTGACTTTGTTGCAACTGGCACCTGCACTATTTCACACAACACATGGGCCATACCTTGCCAAGTCAGCTACCACCATGATTCACACCAGAGCAGGAAGTCAACTCCAGGCAAATTTTATAATGTGGATATGCTGTTATGATTAAGGAGAAATGAATTCTTTTTGCACATCCCTCTATAATCTTAAGGGGAGGATTAGAAGCCTGTTTTCTGGTTTTCTTGTGGTAAAAATATTGCTATATTAAAGGATGTTATGCTTATGTTATGTCAAAGTTTAATCGTTAAGGATTATACATCGAATTCAAGGTGTCCATAATAATACAGCACAGATAGGAAAATACTGTTGTACCGCAACTATGCCCTAGTTGAAAAGAGTCCATTAGTGGACAGTTTTTGGGGTTGGGGATCACTAGCAAAGTGACCAGACTTTCAGGCAGCCTAGTTAGTAATCCTGACTCTGTTGCTAGAACACATACAATTCATTTTCCATGGATCTTTTCCTTAATCTTTAAATGATACTAATATATTTCTGTTTTGTAAATCATTTTGCATTATAAAATGTGATAAAGAATTGCTCTAAATTATATCGAATAAAATAACAAAGTCCCTGTCTCAGAGAGTTCTAGATTTTTATCTAGAGGAATACTGATTCATAAGGGAATATTATTCTGCCCTCAAAGTTCAAAGTGTCTCTTAGAATTCTGAGACACTTTGCTTTGATTTTTCTCTGCTCGATCACCAGAAGATAAAATGACAGTGCCTTATTGTTCCAAAGGATTTGCTGAGGATAATTAATATCTTTATTGATTAAATCATTTCACTGAAATAAAAGTTTACTTTTCCACCAATGACTAGGTGGGGATCCAATAGACTGAAAAACAATATGCCATATTCCAAAGAGTGACGCTAGAGTGCCCCAGCTTGAAAATATCCACAAATTTGCTAGTGCTCATTCAAATTTTGTGTCATACTAGTCTGGATCTTGCCTTAAATCCTTAAACATTTCTAGCATATTACATCAGATCCTTTTAAAAACTGAAAAATTTCTGTGTGTATGTATGTTTTGGAATCATGAACACACTGAACAGTCAACAGGACACTGGAGATACTAAGATGAACAAAACATTGTTTCTGTCCTCAAGAGCTCATTGAGGGGTAGAACTCATAAAAAAATAAAACCCCAGAATACCGATCTGTAGCAGTATACACAGGTGCTGTGGGAACACAAAACTCAAACCAACCAGTTGAAGGAAAGGAACCCCCAAAAGCCTTTGTAGTGGGCTAAGGTGAGGAGTACAGATCAAGAAATGTTTTTATATTGGAGTTCAATCAAGAAATTTTTTTTATATTGGAGTTCAATCACGAAAACAGAAACCACTCCGAGTGTATACAAGGGAAGGAGTTTAACACGGGGAATTGGTTACATAGGGTACAGGGGAGGCTGCCAACCAGGAAGTCAACCAAGTGGTAGCCAGGCAACCCAGAGGCAAGCAACAGCAGGAAGCTGTCGCCACCCCTAGTCTGGAGGGAAAGAGCGAGCAAGGAGTCTCCAAACTCCAGGAATAGAGATTACTTGGTGGAAGATGTAACCCTGGCAGGCATGTCCAGTGGGAGCTGGAGTTACATTCCGGGGTCCTGTACCCTAGACCAGAGCAAGGAAGGGCAAAGAACAGCTTTGAAAGCAAACAGTAGCAGGAGTGGCACAGCTTCTTGGTGGATGTAACCTTCCAGTGGTCTTATTTTATTTTTCCGAACTAAAAGCTTTCATGTTAATTTCTGAAGGTGTTCATTTGAGAATGTTGAAATTGCAGGACAAGGGTGTTCCAGACAGGGGCGTTGAATTGGGAGAGAAAGTGGCTTACTTAGAAAGTTGTAAGTTTTCCACTGTGGCTGGAGCAAAGATGTGCGTGTGGGACATTGCAGGACATGAGTTGAAAATTTTAACAGAGAAGGTCATAAAATGACCAGAGGCTTCTGTAACAGCTTGACTTGTTAGCAACCATTAACCCCCAGAGGCCAGGGTAATACAGATTACAGGGGCTAACACTGCAAAAACAGAGACTGAGTCAGGTCACCGTACAAGTGCAGTGCTGCCCATCAGCAAATGGCATTCCTGCAAAGAAACACAGTCAGCTTCCTGGACTGCCTTCAGCTCACTTATTTTGAACAATATTCATTGTTATTTGATTTAGCCACAAAGCCAGTGGGACATAGATTTTCATGAACATATTAGAAATTTCTCACTAACCCGGAAGAGACATTCTTGTGGTCACTTTGGTGTTGAGAGGGCTAGATAAAAGATTTTGCCTATGCCCAGGTAATAGGAATAGCTCAATCCATGACCTCACATTTGAAGGGGATGAGACTAGAATTAAGGAGCTAAGAAACTAGTGAAAACACTGGTGTGATAATGGTGGAGATGGGAAATGGGAGTGATGACTAAGAGAAGATGTTTAGGAGACAGGAGTACAGATGTGGGGAATGAGATATAAAGTGGAGAGCCATGGTGTGGTTTCTGGTTTGGAAAACTGGGCAGATCATGGTTCTATTTTCTGGGATGGTAATTTTAGAAGAAGGGGCAGATTAGGAAGAAAGATGAGAAACTTAGATATTTTGAGTTTAAATACTTTTGGGTTATCGAGACAGAGACACTCCTTAGGAAGGTGAAGACAGGATCTGTGTATTAGTAGAGAGGTCTGGGCTGGTGATAAAAACTTGGGAGGAGCCATTGGAGTAGATGAGATAATTTGGGATCTCTTTCAAGAAGTTTATGGTGAAAGAAGGGCAAAGAGTAGACTGTCAATAAAGAGGAACAAGAATATATCATTTTGAAGAAGGGGAAGACTTGAACCTATTTGTATAAGGAGGGGGACGAGGAGGACATGTTGAAATTGCAGGAAAGAGGTGTTAAATAATGGGGCATCGTCCAGGTGGGGAAGGCAGCTGTGCTCCTGCAGCGGGATACCTGAGCCTCCAAGGCTGAAGGCAAGTGACCGGTGTGAATGTATGTCCCAAGGGGAATTGAATGGTGGAGGGGGAATCAGGGGGCAGTTCATACTTGATAATCTTGGTTTTCTGTTTTTGAGGTATGCACAGTGATGTCATTTGATGGTGAGTGAGGAGGCAGAAGGGTAACTAGGTTTTAGCACTGAAAGGCCCATGTCTCAGGAACCCCCTCAGTCCCGGACAGACGGAGAAGCTTGGTCACTCCTAAGGGCAGAGGAAAAGGAAAGCTAATGTTAAATGTGAAAGTCACCATGGGAAACAGGAGAGGGAGCTGGCCAAAAAGGTAAAGCTTGCTGGCTAGCATCAAGGACTTAGATGGACTTAAAGATCTAGGGGCAACGTTTTGTGCATGGCTGTGTAATTTTCTTCAGCAACGTTTAAACATTTTGAGTCGTTTTTCCAGGAGAGGGTATTTTAACTCATCTAGATGTGTGTTTGGAGAAATTTTTACTCTGAAATATCAGAGTTGTCATTCTGGGGGCAGGAGAATAGTATGAAACGCAGTGGCAAGGTTGCCACAATTGGAGTCCCCTGTTAGGTGGAAGATCATGCTCTCAGTGAGGCATGGCATCACTCTTTCTTCGTGTTTGCCCAGTTGACAAACGGCAGAGTTACAACACTCCACGACATCCTGAGGCCCTCCTGACAAGCAGACACGCACTCATAATACCTCTTCTGTCTGGAAGGGTAGAGATTGTAGTCATTGAGTAGTGTCTTGAGGTAAGAAGCAGGACGAGCCTTGTGGATAAGCATCACCTGTATTCACACGCTCACCTCCAAGGCATGCCATGAGAATATTTGGCCTGTGTCATTGACTAAATTGTTTACTCTTTTATCTGATAGTAATTTCACCCGTTCTTCATTATACAAACAGAGAAAAAGGTAAATATGTGGCTGTCAAGCTGGCCATGGGGCACATGGGGCAATGAGCTTCAGTTAGTAGCTTAAAGTAAATATCTGGAGTTTTGCTTTCATTTTTGTTTTCGTTTTTGAACAAATACAATTGGATAGCTCCCAAATAGATTAAGAGATATTTTCTCTAATTTGTACCTTATGATTAGACTAAACCTTACTCTTTCTATATGGGCAGAAAATAGGGCACAAAGGGGATCTGGACTACCTGAGTTTGCTGAAAATCTGAAACTAAGTGTGGATTGGGGAAGGTACCCAAGTCTACTCTAAAATTTGATGCAACTTGGCTCAGAACTCTCCCTGAATTGGCTGAGGCTTTAGACGGTGGGTGTGCTTTGGACTGGATTGTAGCTCTTCAGAATTCGTATGTCGAAGTCCTACCCCTAGTACCTCAGCATGTGGCTGTGTTTGGAGACAGGATTTTTAAAGAGGTAATTCAATGAGGTCATATGTGTGGGCCCTAATCCACTCTGACTGGTGACTTTATAAGAAAAGGAAATTTTGACACAAGAAGAGATGTCAGGGGTGCTGAAGCATGGGGGAAGGACCATGGTGAGGACACAGTGAGAAGGCAGCCACCTGCCAGCTGTAGAGAGAGGCCCCAGAAAAAGCCATTCCTGCCAATACCTGGATTTCGGACTTCAAGCTCTCAGAACTGTGAGAATGTACATTTCTGTTGCTTAAGTCACCTGGTCTGCGGTATTTGGTAATGGTGGCCCTAGTAAATGAACACAGAGAGGTTTAGAATTTTTTTTTTTGAGGTTTAGAATTTGAATCCCTCGATAACCTGCAAAATAGTGGATGCATCAATTTTTTTAAATATAAAAACTGAACTAGGAGATGTCTACTAAGAATACCCTGTGTTTACCTCAGCTTTATTTATGAAATGTTTATCAGACACTTTCATAGTGCTTACCATGAGGATTGACTTCATTACCCTTTTCTACTCCTGAACTTTTCTGTCTCTCATTCACCATATCTGCACGAGCTCTATGAGAGTCATTATAAAAATGCATTATATTTCAAATGACAGTGCTGCATTTTTTTAACGAAGTTTGGTTACGGAGTCTATAGGCAGTGTTTTCATTATGTTTAATAGGAATTAAACCTGGATGTGAACATAAAGCTTAACTCGATGGTGTTACCCCCTTTATGACTGTGAATTTGGACCAGTCATGCTATCTGGTTAATTCTCTTTAGTATTACAAATATTTCAGGTTGATTTTAATGTCTGACACTTTTAATTACAATAAAAATTCTTTCTTAAAATCCTTCTGGGCACATGATGATGTTGACAGGACAATCTCCAGGGCATTAAGTGGTATGTTTCTATGTTGCTAGCAAATTCTACTAAAAATTTTGTAGAAGACCAAAACCAGATCTGATATTGTTTTGTGAACTTGTTTGTAGCTGTTGAATCTATGCCGACTTGTAAATTCTGCTTTAGAAACAGTAACAGATAATGTACGGAACCTTCTGTGACTATAAGGATGTTCATTAAAAGCTTGCCTCCTGTGAATTTTTCTGGTCATTGTTCTTGGAAATAATATAGAGGATTGGAAATTGGAAATCTTATAAACTAATTCCAGCATTTTCATTTACTTATTGCATAGCCCTGGTGAAACCAGTCGTGGTATCAATTTGTTCACCTGTCAAATAGGGATGCTTCTATCTTCCAATCCTACTTTACAGGTGTTTGTGCGAATAACATTAAATAATGAATGTCCATGTGGTGCTTTTTAAAACACGCTATACAAATTTAAATGTTATTATTGTAATTGCCACTAAATGGTTTAATTTAGCAACACTTTTACACTGCTTTCTCCAATTCTAAATAAAGTAGCAACTTGGGATTCCTTCAGGGATGAAAACCACAGCAAACACAAGGCTCTTATTTGATTAGGGTTTCCAGAAGGAATCCTGGTTCTGCCATAGTTCAGGAAATGTCTCCTGGAGCTTGATATTGACATTTGTTTTCAATCTCACATTAGACAATGCTTATTTTCTACTATTAATAATTTTCCAGAATTTAGTTTTTTTCTAAATAGCCAGTTGAAGATGTACATGTTACCTTAGATGGAAAACTCCCGGCTAACTGTCAAGTTACGTACAATGTGTGAGAATGTGTCTTCTAAAAGAGTGGTGGGAAAAGTTCTTTCCCCCAGGGTCTCTGATTCCAGCCATGCTATACAATACTTTTCTGAATAAAAGAATAATGAACATCAGTCTCATCACTAGGTATTAACAAAGTGTGTTAAGAGAACCCACATGTAACTATTACTTCCTGTGTTGGGACATAAGTAAATTTTCATTAAATGTCAAATAATTCCTATACAATGCTGCTTTTGAACTCAAATTACAATTGGACAATGATCCAAACCATCTAGACTCTTTGCCTTGAATCTCAGGAGTGTGGGCAAACTTGCCGGGGGGGAGGGGGTGGAGAGGAGGAGGAGGAGGAGAGAGAGAGAGAGAAAGAGAGAGTGTGTGTGTGTGTGTGTGTGTGTGTGTGTGTGTGTATGTGTGTAAGGGGGTGAGGAAGAGTTGAATTGTCATTACTGGGATTGTAACATGGGCATCAATTTAGAGAGGTTTAAATTTTTAAAACCTTTCTATTCTGGAAAGTTGTTAAACACATACAAAAATTGAGAGACTGGTATGAAAGATCCCCATGTATTCATCATCCAACTTAAAGAATTGCAATAATCAACATTTTGGTACCTTTGTTTCGTCTATTCTCTCTCTCTGACTCTCTGTCTCTGTCTCTCTCCCTCTCTCTCTCTCTCTGTTTTAAATCAAACACTAGATACCAGTTCATCTCACTTTTAAATACTCCGGGATGTCTCTCTAACTAATAATGACTTTGTTTTGGTGCAATTTTTAATTAAAAAATTTTAATAACTTTTCATTTTGATGTAATTTTAAACTTATAAAGAAGTTGCAAGAATAGTACAAGAAATCCTTGTAATCATTTAATTCTTTACACAGATGTCACTGATTATATACATTTTGACTTTTCCTTTATCACTTTTTCTTTTTTTTCTTTTTTCTTTTTTTGTTTTTCACTTTTTCATATAACTCATATTTTTTCTGCATCATTTCAGAGTAAGTTGGTGACATTATGTTCCTTTACTACTAAATCCTTCAGTGTGTATGTTCTAAGAACAAGGGAGTTCTCACGTAACTATAGAAAACTTATCAAAATCGGGAAACTTAAATTCGTACAATATTCTAATCCACAGTCCATATTTAAATGTCGTCAATTGCCACAATATCATGTGCCACAATATCATTATGTCCTCTATGTCATTTTTTCTCTGATCCAGAGTCTAATCCAGTATCATGCATTACATCTCACTTGTCCTGTCTTTTTAGTTTCCTTAAATTTGGAACAAGCAGTTCCTCAGCCTTTCTTGGTCTTTCTTGATCTTGACATTTCGAAGAGTACAGACCTGTTATTTTTGTGGAATGTCCCTTAGTTGGGGTTTGTTTAATGTTTCCTTATGATTGGATCTAGGTTATGCATTGTTGGCAGGAGCACCACAGAAGTGATGTTGTGCCCCCGGTGCGTGGTATCGGCTGGCACATAATGTCTGTTTGTCCTAGTATTGGTGACATTAACTTTAATTATTTTGATCACAAGGTGTTGTCTTCCAGGTGGGAATTATTTGGAGATTATCACATAAATATTCTGTTCCTCATCAAACCTTTGTTCACTAGTGTTAACATCCATCGATGATCTTCTAACTTCATCACTTTTTATATATTTATTACTATTCTATTCTATTGTAAGAAAGGGTTTTGCCTTTTTTCCAACTTTATTCATTTAATCATTTACTTATTTCTATTAGAATGGGCTAATGGGTTCTTATTTTATTTAGTGGGTTATGATTTATTACATTATTCATTTTGACACTGGAATTTTTTAGATTTGGTCAGTGAGAACCTCTCCAAGCTCATCCTGTGTCTTTTTGATGTACCGTATAGGAGGCTTAACTTTGCACCTTCTATGTTGAAATGGAGAATGAGCTTGGCTCTTCAATTTAATGCAGTGTCCAATAACAATAGATTTTCCCTCCAAATCCTCCAGGTTTTTGACACATCCCTGGAGTGAGTCTATGTGGTCAGTCAAGTAGCATGGAAAAGACTTAACTGTCCTCACTTACAGGAAAGCCCTATTGATAGCCTCTTTGGGCCCTTGATGGTAGCTATCACAAAAAATGTTCCCTGCTAAAAAATCAAGCAACGGGCTTCCTAATTTCTGGCTTCTGTCTGAAACAGGCTTCTTGAGCCAGTTAATTGAACATAAATTACGATTGACCTTGGAGGGATTAACTTGCATTTTGGGGTCATCTCAGCTGTATGGCTATTTGGGTGCTTTCTGACTGCCTGTGCTTTTATATAGTTTTCAGCTAAGTTAGAGATGAAAATGTACCACTCAGGGACATTACAGGAATTGTTGACCTTCTCCAGTCAGTTTGAGGTCAAGGAATTAATGCAGAGAATTACCAGAAGATCTATAAATACACATGTTTCTTACATGAGAGGTATCATTAAAAAAAAGATGTTCATTTTACTTAACTGTTTCAGATCCATCTATAATATTTGAATAGCAGTCATATAAATGAAATTTTAGTTTGGGGGCACAATAAAAATAACATTTAAATTAAAATTTAAAAAAAACCTCACTAGCAGTAAGTAGGTTTTCTAAAATTCCGTTGTGACTGAATAGGGTGATAAACACTGTATTCAAAAGAAGAGCTATTGTTCATGTCCAAGGCTGAAAACATTCTTCTGAGGTCAATTCAGTCCCGAAAGTAATCATTGTGGCCTGTGTTCTAATTTTTGCTCTGTCTTTTTGGTGTATCAAGAGGTTGAATTAGAAATTGGTATGCTAGCTTCTCCCTGATGAGTGTATGGGGAGAGCATAACCTTCAGAAACACAGACTTGGGACCAAAGAATGCCTCTGACACTGATGACTTCTCCATCTTTGGCAAGTCTTTTTATCATTAAAAATGTCTGTTTCCTTCTGCGCAGAGGGTATCTCAGTCTGTTTGTGCTGCTATAACAAAATACCTGACACTGGGTAGTTTATAAGAATAGGAATTTATTTTTTACAGTTTTAGAGGCTGGAAAGTCCAAGATCAAGGTGCCAGTAGAGTTGGTACCTGGTGAGGGCTGCTCTCTGTTTTCAAGATGGCATCTTTTTGCGGCATCCTCCTGTGACAGAAGTGGTGATTGCTGTGTCCTCACATGGAAGAAAAGCAGAAGGACAAAATGAACCTGGCTAGTTCCCCTAGCCCTTTTATACGGTAACTAATCCCCTTCATGACCTAATCACTTCCTAAAGACCTCATCTCTTAATACCGTTCCATTGGGGACTCAACTTTTTTTTTTTTTTTTGAGACAGAGTCTCACTTTCTTGTCTGGGACGAGTGCCGTGGCGTCAGCCTAGCTCACAGCAACCTCAAACTCCTGGGCTCAAGCAATCCTACTGCCTCAGCCTCCCAAGTAGCTGGGACTACAGGCATGTGCCACCATGCCCGGCTAATTTTTGCTATATGTATTTTTA
>CAUYSK010119971.1:0-83051 GCA_963575035.1 Avahi laniger
AAAAATCATGGAGATAAATATCAACTAAATGCTATCATCTCCTTTTACAATTTTTGAACATCACCTAAAATCATCCTTTATCTTCATGAAAAACTATTCTGATGGGACATGAATATCTTACTAAGTAGCATTGTTAAAAAAAATTAAAATTGAAAAACAATTTCATGTAGTGTTTTGGACAATTAAGTAGAATTCAAGAACCCTGCGATTCTGCTTCTATTGGTGATATTGGGAATGTCATTTAATTTTTCTAGACTTTTTATTTTTTGTTTAAATCAAAAGTTAATTTGAGGTCTAATTTTCTTATTCCATAATGACTTGATATTTACTTCCTTTTTCTATTCTAAACATCAATCTTAAAAATACATAAAAATTCTCCTGTAGTTCTCCTATATATATTTGCCTCATAGTTGATGATAATATGTCTCGTTCTGTCCTTTTTTACTTCTTCATATTTCACCAATTGTAGTTGGTTATAGCATGTATTTGTGAATGTCAAGTACTAATTGTAATTATTAATTTTATCCTTTTCATGGACAATGCAAAGAAACTGAAAACACATCATTTCAATCTGTCCCTCTTGACTTGTGCATTATTGTTATATATTTTTACTCTCCTTATATTTTAAACTGCAAAGGAAATTCTTCTTATTATTTTTTATTTAAACAGTGATTATTTATCCTTTTTCTTGCTCTCTGTCCTTCTTCCATCCCCAAACTACCATCCAGGTTGACTTTACTTATAATGGAAAATATATTTTGATGTTCCTTTTGTTGTAGAGATGTAAGTGACTTATTTTCTCACTATTGTTTCTCTGGGAATGTCTCTATTTCACCTTCAACTATAAAGGGTAATTTTCTGAATTGGCAATATTTTCTTCCAGCACTTTGATAGTATCATTCCATAATTGTAACAATGTTGGCTACTTTTAGGATTTTTTTTTTATTTGGTTTTCAGAAGTTTTAGTCCAATGTGCTTAGATGTGCATTTCTTCTATTGATCTACTTGTTTATAGTATTTCTTCAATTTAAAGTTTATTTCACCAATTTTGATGAATTTGCTGTTAAATTTTCTTATATCCTCCTTTTTCTCCTTCACAAAGGACTCCAATGACTCAAATATTACATATTATCACTGTGTTCCCCCATATGCCTCATCCTGCATAAGTTCTTTTTTGTAGCACTTCAAGGTCAGATATTTTTTTTTCTCCAATTCTTAACTCGGCCATTAGTTTCTTAATTTTAGTTTAAATAATTTTCAGTATAGTATTTTCCATTTCTTCTCTGAAATTCTCACTTGTGTCTTTTTCTCCTTGAACATAATAAGAAATATTTATTAGCAGTCTATTAATAAAAATGCCTGTTAACTCCTTAAACTTTCATTTTGATAGTCATGTCACATTATTAGTTTTATATTATTTTCACTTGCCAGTGGTATATGATCCCATGGAGTGTTGTTGTTTTTAAAGCACCATGTGAATCCTTTTTAAAAACTCTGCATAAAAGTCTTATGGATCCTTGTTTAAGTTTGTGTCATTAGTTTTAATTTATCTTCTTCCTTACTGATAACTCTCTAAAATATTTTTGTTCTAATAAATGTTTCCCTATTCTTTTCTTTGTCTTGTAAAAGCATGTAGAAACATTGTTAATGTTATTATATTTGATATTAATTAGTTTGGCTCCCTAGTTTATCTGTCCTTCCCACTCTAAAATGTAAATATTCACTACAGGACCTGTGCATCTAGAAAAATGCCTGGCATATAGTAGGAGCTCAAGGATATTTAATAAAACAATATGCTAATATCCCTCTATGCCTTTCCATGTCTTACTGATTGAAAACTGAATAATTCTAGGGTCAAGGCCTGGGCCTTATCCTTGGGAACATTCGTAAATAAATAAATACAATACAGTTGTTCATTAAATTCAGTCAACAGCTCATGTTTTATTTTCTTATAGCCATCTTCTGGAATTCTCTCAAATTCATTGCTGAAATAAAGAAACAATACATCTATTAATCATATTTAGTAACAGGAATATGACTTATGGTATAATTTCAAGGGAAACCTAGACAGTAATTGTTTCTTTAAAATGTTTTCTAATGTCATTTTATCTTATTACACTTTCTAGAATATTATTGGAAATTAATATTGTTAGTTCTTCGGTTGTTTCTTTAATCTTTGATCCCCAACCCAAATTTCATTTTGTTAAAATCTTGATCTGCTTATTTTCATCAGGCAATATTAGAAACACATTTTTTTTTTAAAAAAACAAAATACTATATGTGCATGCTTGAAACTCTGACTTGGGTGGGGCAAAGGCAATATATGTAACATAAACATGTGTACACCCGTAATATGCTGACATAAAAAATTAAAAAAAATAAAAATAATCAATAAATAAAAGAAAAAATAGGGAAGTAGAAAATATATAATTAAATACAAAAAAATAATAATTGCCCATTTCAAGTTAGATGGTACCAAATGGAAAGACTGTCACAATTTTAATACTTGAATATTTACCTATCGCTGTGTTCCCAACACTCCCTTTTCCTCCAGGAAGTCCCAGAGATTGACACCATCTTTAAAAAATATATTTATTTTAACTAATATGGATGCATAATAGTTGTACTTATTTATAGGGTCAGTGTGATGTTTGATACAGGCATACAGTGTATAATTATCAAATCAGGGTAACTGGAGCATCCACAACCTCAAGTATTTATCATTTCTTTTTGTTAACATTCCAATTTCACTCTTTTAGTTATTTTAAAATATATAATAAATTATTATTAACTATAGTTGCCATCTTTTGCTACCGAATACTAGATGTTAGTCCTTCTATATAACTGTATTTCTGTACCCATGTGATTTGATCTGCAATTATTTTAAGGCTTTTAAATTATATTTACCTGATTTGGGAGACTTAAATTCATTTAGAGAAAAAAGTCCTTTTTTATTACTCTCCTTAATTTCACTGTATTTTAATTTTTTTCTCTTAACTATGTCTATTCTATCATTTTAAATTTTAAGATAATTATTTTTGATAGAAAAGATAGAAACAAAATATATTCAAGTAATATACTGTATCAGTCCTTTATTAAAAATACAAGTCTCACCACAATACTATTTTAATGCTCTGAATTAGACCAAACTAGCTGCTTTGCTTTGTCTTTCACTTTCTTCAGAGGTTCATTTAATTCTGGACTTTAGCTTTCCTGACTTTACCTATGTTCTCTGCTTCTCTTTTGAATTGTGATACATTCCTCTAAGTTAATCTTCAATTCACAATATTGTGCCCTTCATGGTTAGATCAGTTTAAGGATCCAAGTGAAACATATAAAATGTTCAATTTGAATACATAAAACAATGCAGCAGTAGTTAAAATCATATGCACCATATAAAAACTATGAGCCTTAAAGCATCACTCCATTAGGAAAGACCAATTAAAAAGCATGGTTCTTTCATTCTTCCTTGATGGTCATTAGAGCAAAGGCTTGACTGATTGAAAACTTGATCTGAATTATCTATAGTGCTTATATCTAAAAATGTTCTGATTCTTTTCATTGCAAATCAAAATTTCAAACTGATTTTTTAAATTACCATGTAAATATTTATGATTATATAGCCATATACTAAACAAATATCGAAAAAGAGATTTTATGTTTCTCTGCACATACATCTTTGTAATTCTCAGGTTTTCAGCAGCAGCTCCTCCCAGGTTACTTTTCCTTCTCATTTCCACAAATCTCACCATCAATTTTCCAGAGTATATAGATATCCTCAGCCCAGGCTATACTCTGTCAGACTGCAATGACTGCTTTTAGAAACAAATCCACTTTTGATTTTGGAGGCACACTTTTGTGTGTTTGATGGAGGATGTTTATATGGTGTGGGTTAACTTACAGAGGTTGTGGAATTATTACACAGCGTAAGAATAGGAGAAAGAGAAACTGGCTGAAAACAGACTTGAACTCTACAAATAAGGACAGCTGCTGCTATTTTATCTAGAAAACAACATGGAAAAGCAGAAAATAGAAGAGCATAGATAAAGTAGAAATTATAATTTAACTTTTTTTTTTCCAAACAGAAAGAAATCTTAGGGAGAATGGAAGCAAAAATGACTGTAACATCAATGTTTCCAAAACTCTAAGGTTGTGCCTAAACTCTAGATTCTAGAGAATGGTTTTGATTACTGGTAATGATTCTAAGCATATGAATGTTTAACTTCAATCTTTTTAGAAATGCTTTGTAAAAAATTGATGTACTGATATTTAGTGTAGGCACCACATCACACCCCTTTCATAATGTCTTTATAAATTATTATAAAATAACATCCAAGTCATACATATAAACATTCCAATAATTATGGTTTTCATGAGTACCAGGAAATTGAGATTTGTTGGTTCGGTTTCAGAACTTTGAGAAAATTCTTTCACTCGCATATTCCACCTCAAGTGAAAATTAAAGAAATTTATGCTAGCAAGAAGTATGCCATTTAAGCTTTTTATTTATTTATTTTTTTGAGACAGAGTCTCACTCTATTGCTCAGGCTAGAGTGCTGTGGTGTCAGCCTCGTTCATAGCAACCTCAAACTCCTGGGCTCAAGCAATCCTACTGCCTCAGCCTCCCAAGCAGCTGGAAATACAGGCATGCACCATCATGCCTGGCTATTTTTTTCTATATATTTTTAGTTGTCCAGCTAATTTCTTTCTATTCTTTTAGTAGAGACAGGGTCTCGCTCTTGCTCAGACTGGTCACAATGTCATTTAAGCTTTATTCAATTTTTGATTGTTTGTGCTTATAACTGTTTACAGATTTGGTCTCACCAAATTACTTTAGGAACCTCCATCCTTTCAACAAGTAGCTGCCATATGAACAGGTATGTCTAAAGGCATATTCCTGAGAAGCACAGCCTGAGACAGGGATACTAATATAAGTGATTTAAGGGAATACTCTCAGGAGAAGCCTATAAGGCAATGAGGGATACATAAACAGGGAGGGGAAGAGGTGAAGCAAAGATGTGGGCTCAGGGTAAACTAGCCTCACCTGATCCCTTGAGTAGTTCTGGAGCATGAACTACAATACCAGACTTCATCCCACCCAAATATAAAGGAATTGAGCTCAGTCATTAACTAGAATATGACCTAAGAGTGAAAGGAGGGTATATAGTTTTCCAGGCGTCACCTACGAAGATTCCTATTAGCTATGGCAATCTTTGATGAAGGATGCAAGTATGCTTGTTGGATTCTAACACCTGAGGCACCTAATGGTGAGAGAATTAGCCTGGTAAAAACAATCTGGGTGATAAACCATTGCTATCTGCTACAAGGAAAAAGAGAAGTAGTGAACAATAAATGAAGTTGAGAAAGATTACAGTTGTTTTCCTTAAAGGTCATAATTACTCTAGTAAACTATTTGCATCTTTGATTATAGGGAAGCAATCATTTGCCACTACAAAATACAAAGATGGTTGGAATCAGTCACAGAATCTTGTTTCAAATGTTATCTCTTAGATTCATTCATGACTTTCTCTACATCCTGCTTCATATAATATCATCTAAATATTAAACAAATCATGTACTGTATGTTCTCCATAAAACTAAGGTAAAGATAAACAGGACCAGACTTAATTATCTAACTATATCATGATCTTGAATGAAGACAGCAAAAAGTTTGCTAGGCAAAGGCAATCTCAAGGATCTACGAAGAAGAAAAAAAGAGAGAGAGAGAGAAATACTTTTATATCTGTGTTCTCAGTCCTGTCCTGTTGGTTTATGTCTCTGTTCTTGTGCCAGTGCCATGCTGTTTTGGTTACTATAGCCTTGCAGCATAGCTTGAAGTCTGGTAAATTGATGCCTCCCCATTTGTTCTTTTTGCTTAAGGCTACTTTAGCTATATGGTGCATTCTCTGGTTCCCTATGAATTATTTTTTCTAGATCTGTGAAAAATTATGTTGGTATTTTAATAGGGATTGCATTGCATTGAATCTGTTGATCACTTTGAGTCACTTTTAACATGTCGATTGTGCCAATCCATGAGCATGGTAGGGTTTTCCACCTGATTACATCCTCTACTATTTCCTTTCTCGGTGTTTCATAATTCTTCCTATAGAGATTCTTCACCTCTTTGTTAAATATATTCCAAGGTATTTTATTTTCTTTGTTGCTATTGTGAAAGGAATTGAGTTTTTGATTTGGTTCTCAGTTTGTTGTTGGCATATATGAATGCTACTGATTTGTGTCCCTTGATTTTGAAACACGAGACTTTGCTGAACTTATTTATCAATTCCAGTAGTCTCTTGGCAGAATCTTTGGGGTTTTCTAGATGTGAGATCATATTGTCAGGAAACAGTGATGGTTTGACCTCTTCTGCATCCCCAGTTGGATGTCTTTGATATCCTTCTCTGGCCAGGACTTCCCACACTACATTGCATAGAAGTTGTGATAGGGGGCAACCTTTTCTATACCAGCTCTAATTAGGAATAATTTTCATTTTTTTACCCCATTCAGTATGATGTTGGCTGTAGGTTTGCCCTATATCGCTTTTATCATTTTTAAGTAAGTTCCATCTATGTCTACTTTGTTAAATGTTCTTATCACAAAAGAGTGCTGAATTTTAGCCAATGCTTTCTTTCCGTCTATGGATCATATGGTTTTTTTTTATTTCTATTTATGTGATGAATTATATTTATAGATTTGCATATATTGAATCATCCTTGTATCACTGGGATGAAGCCCACTTGGTCATGATGGATTATATTTTTTTATGAAAACTTGAATTCGATTTGCTAGGATTTTAATGAGAATATTTGCATCTATATTCATAAGGGATATAATCATCTGATTTTTTGACAAAGCAGACAAAAACATACACTGGGGAAAAGAATCATTATTCAATAAATGATGCTGGGAAAATGAGATAGCCACATGTGGAAGCCTGAAATAGGATCCACACTTTTCACCTATCACAAAAACCAACTCATGATGGATAACAGACTCAAATCTAAGACATGAAACCATAAGAATTCTAGAAGAAAATGTTGGAAAAACTTTTATGGACATTGGCCTAGGCAAAGAATTTATGAAGAAGACCCCAAAAGCAATCACAGCATCAACAAAAATAAATAAATGGGACCTGCTCAAATTAAAAAGATTCTGTACAGCCGAAGAAACTATCGCTAGAGTGAATAGACAACATACAGTCTGGGAGAAAATATTTGTGTGCTATACATCTGATAAAGGGCTAATAGAATCTATATAGAACTTGAGAAGATCAGCAAGAAAAAAGCGAACAACCCCATTAAAAGGTGGGCAAAAGACATGAACAAAAACTTTTCAAAAGAAGATAAGCTAATGGCCGAGAAAGTTGTGAAAAAATGTTCAGCATATCTAATTGTCAGGGAAATGCAAATCAATACCACAATGAGATATCACTTAACTTCATTGACAATGACTTTTATCAAAAAATCCCGAAACAACAAATGTTGCTGTGGATGTGGTGGGATAGGAACATTCATACACTGCTGGTGGGACCATAAACTAGTGCAACCTCTATGGAAAGTAATATGGAGATATCTCAAAGAACCAAAAGTAGAATTACCATTGGATCTAGCAATATCACTACTGGGTATCTATTCAAAGGCAAAAGAAAACATACTATAATGAAGATATCAGCACTAGAATGTTTATGGCAGCACAATTCACATTGTAAAGATGTGGAAACAATCCAAGTGCCCATCGATACATGAGTGGATTAATAAAATGTGGTATGTATACACACACACACCCCCACACACACACATACAGACACACACACCATGGAGTACTACTTAGCCATAAAATATGATGGTGAACTAATAACTCTTGTATTATCCTGGATGGAGCTGGAGCCCATTCTTCTAAGCAAAGTATCACAAGAATGGGAAAACAAGCACCACATGTACTCACCACTAAATTGGCACTGATTGATCAAAACTTATGTGCACATATGGAAGTAACATTCATCGGCTCTCAGGCGGGTGGGAGAGGGGAGGAGGGGATGGGTAAATACACACCTAATGGGTGTGGTGTGCACTTTCATGGGAATGGGCACACTTGTAGCTCTGACTCGGGCATTGCAAAGGCAATATATATAACCAAAGTGTTTGTACTGCCTTAATATTCAAAAATAAATAAAATAAAATAAAACATATATATGTAACATTTACCATTTTAACCACTTTTAGGTGTACAATGGCATTAAGTGCATTCACATTGTTTTACATTGATAAATGTACATTTAAAAATAATAAAAAAAAGAAATACAAGTCAAGTTAAATTTTATATGCCCTCTGGTATCACACAATTGACTCTTAAGTTGGAAATGGAATCATGGGAGCATTTTATGAAATATTTTTCCTCAATCTTACACAATAATCTATATATCTTATATGTGCAGTAATTCCAACAAAACTGGTTATATAATAAGTGCCTGTGATCAAAATTTTACCAATCACCTGGAAAAGAAAGTATATTTTCACCTTACTTAATACAACAAAAACAAACATCAATCAATATTCAATACAAATAATATATTCAAACATTCAGTTCAGACAAGTACTTATAATAAATCAAGAAAAAGAACAATGGAATAACAATTCTTTGAGGTTCATATTAAGTTCTGAGGAAATGATAGATTATTTCAAGCATGAATCAACTATAAAGATCATATTTTATTTAAAACTATATACCCCAAGGTTTGTTTGTGTGTGTATATATATTCACACATATAGTTTTTAAAGCTGAGTTTGATCATGTACCTTGTTTCAAGAGAGTGGAATAAATAGACTCCGTGTGGAATATGTTCAAGGTGTACTCTGTTCCTTTGAGGCTGATTCCCCTTATTATGTTATTATGGCTCGTTCTTGAGTGGGCAATTTAATCAGAAGTTTAAAAAAATTGAACATAGTGAAGGTTCTGCATATAGAGTTTTCCCAGTTTCACACCACAAAGCTATTTAGCATAGGTGTTTCTATAACTGTGAAAACAGTGCCAGGTTTTGATTTTGTTTATTTATAGTGTCGTAGGGATCCACCACAGCCTGTGGCATCACAGACAAGGCAGCATCTGGCACGGCGTGTTGGGAGAGAAGAATTCTCCTTGTAGAGTACTAACATGTTTGCTAGCACAAATCTTCTCAGGATTTCCTTTTCTCCTTCCCCTAATTTTCTTTCTCTCCATTTATACAAACAGTAAATAGATCGAAAAACCCATTTATTGAAGAACAAGCAGCAAAGTGAGAAATCTAATTTAGCTCAATTAGTCCATTCTTTGCCAAAATAAAATGATTTCCCCTAAAATATTTTATTAATATTTATTCTTGCAATTAGACACTACTAGACACTCAGTTTTCCCTTAAATGTATTAAAGAAAATTTTAACAATTTCATATAGCTCTACAATATTTTTTTCAGACATTGTATTTATAAGCTATATCTTTTTTATCCTTTTTAGAAGTCAGTGGCATTTTTTGAACACACTGTTCTTGCTAGTCTTCTTCAACCATCTACAAAAATATACAAAAGTGATAATAAAATGTTCATAATAAAACATTGTACTACAAAGTAAGTTTTACTGAAATGAAATAGAAAGATTGATATCTTTGAGTATGGCTACATTGAAAAAAATGATCATTATTTCCGTTTTCTATATGATTTTGCTCTAGTTGTACTCTGAATTATTTCCACAATTTCATACACTTAGTTTTTCTACATATTAATTATCTATAATGTGTTACATTTTATATTTTGAATATTTGAAATAAATACCAATCCAGAATCTTCCTTGAAGCAAATTTTTTTTCTAGTCATAAAAACATAAGTACTATAAAATAAAAACAGAATCACTGCAGTGCTAGTCCAATATCATATCCTTCTCAGTAGCCACAAGAGACATGTTCTTATTTACAGCCACTTTGTGGCTTAAGTTTTTGGCTTTGTTTCTTAATGAAAGCAATGCAACTATCAGTCCAAGAAACATCTTCCTATAGACATGTGTAGTTTGGTTTTATAGTGTTTATAATAAAAAAGTTGTAACTAACATTTAAAAGTTGGAAGATTTCACATAAATGTACAAAATTTGACTTCTCTTGAAAAAAACTGGAAGGTGCTGGTGGCAACAGACCCTGATTTTAACTTGGCCACGCTTGGCTGCCGTAGAATAGCAGTGCTTGCTTTAGTTGGCAGTACCTTCCGTTGTCCCTGGTCACAAAGTGAATGCATACAAACTTTAACCCAGGTGTTTCTTTTCTTTCTTTTTTTTTTTTTTAAATCATTTAAACAGTCAACAAGGCCCCAGCGGGGATTTGAGTTTGGGAATCCTGTCCAAACAGATTTTGTTTATTATCGTCGTTATTTTTTTTGCATAGTCTAGGATAAGTATCCTTTAATTCAATCAGTAGGTATCCTAGTCAAGCTTCCAGAAAAGATAGATGAATATTTTATTGAAGAATATCAAAATTAACTCTATTTTGCCTTTAATTTTTATACAATTTTTCTTCATATATTCTTAATTATTAAAAACAAAACAGAAAAAAAAAATTAAAAAATTAAAGATATATGTTCCATTCACAAAGGACATTTTAATGTATTATACTCCAGATCATTCATATATGATAAAAAGATACTCAAAACATACTTTCAAAGGTCAGAAATATGCTGGTGACATAATATATGTACACATATCTCTCTATATAAATAAATATGTAATACTTATTTCAAAAGTGATTATAATATAATTACTAATTTGCAACATATATTTACACTGAAATATAAACACAGTCCAAGCTAAAATAATATATGTCTACATTATCATTTTAATAGCTATATAATATTCTATTTCATAAATATTAAAAAGATAATTACTCTAGCTGGCCTTCCATTATTGGGCATTTAAATCCATGAAGGTTTTTGCTAATATAAACAGTGTCTTCTGAACACCACTGAAGCAGAAATTTCCCACCCATGCTTACTTTATTACTTAGGGATAAATTCTTAAAAGACGAATAGCCGAATGAAAATATTCACATTTTTAAGACTGTAATGCTTATTATTGAATTGCTCCCATAAATATTATAATTTATACTTCCACCAACAACATATGAGAAAATCTATTTTCCCTCACCACATAGTGATATTAACATTAGATTAAGAAATATGTATCCACCTAATGAGTTTTTAAAATACAGAAAACTAATTTGTAAAAAGCAATCTCAATGTTATTTCAAAACGGGGATGTACCCATTAAGTCCATGGTGTCCAACCATTCATTTAGCATAATGACTAAAGCAGGATGATCAATGCTCAACGGCTGAAGTTGGCTTCTGGAGACAGTCTGAGCAGGTTTTAAGACTGACATTACTTCTTGTTAGCAATACTATTTCAGAATACTTACTTTGTTTCTTTATTATTCCTTAGAAAAACGGAGTCTATCTTGGAATAATAGTAAATAAAATAGAGTAAATTTTATAATATTATAGGTAATGACATATTAATTTTTTTATAAACTAGGTGTATGCTAAGAGTAGTTTGCATGTCTGAAACAGTATCACTCAGAGTTATATTATTAGCAAGGAATAGTTGTATTCAAACCAAAGTCTCCATGCTTCAGAAGCCAGTTCTATTTTCTGCATCTATGTACTGATATTTCTCCTTGAAATATTTAGGATTCCACTTTTAACAATTTCAAAAAATCTAGAGAGAGTTTCAAAAAGAGATTTACAACAGATTTTAAAAGATCCTTCATGTACTGGTAATATTTCCTACTTAAGCTTCACCAAAAATTAGTGAATTATTTTCCATTAATTCACATAAATGTGAAATGGTCTTAAGACTTTTTTAAGCAACTGCTTTAAAAAACTGTCCTCTAGGCTTCAAATTTGCAAACATATTTAAAATTTTAGTAAGACATAATTAGGAACTCCAGGTTATAAGAAAAGGAAAAAAACGACCATTGGTCTTTCTTTAAAAAGAATGTTGTAGAAGCAAATTAAATACAGGGTAAAGAATTATGCAGTAGACAAAAAAGAAGACAAATGTACCTTGGAAAATTACTACACAATGTGGTAGCCTCTAGCCAGGTATGATTGTTTAAATCTACATTTATTGTAAGTAAAGTTAAATTAAGTTAAAATTTACTACTTCAGGTTCAGTGGCCATATTTAAAATTCTCAGTTGCTACAGAGGCTAGTACCTACTGTATTGGACAGTGCATTTACATAATATTTCCTGCAAGTGCAGACAGTGTTTCACTAGAACACAAAATAACATTTAACAGAGGGAAAGCATCACATCTGTCATAGTTAAAATGTCATTACCAAATCTTCATGTTAAGAGTCCTTTTCTCAAAAAAAGGCAAGAAATTTAAAAAAGCAAAGTAAATATCAACACAAGGTATATTATAAAATTAGTCCAAATAAGACCTTTAAAGGTGGTATATATAAATAGGAAGACAATGACGAATGAAAAAATAGATATGTAGATAGATATAGATAATTTTTTCTTGTTTTTCATTAGTTTGTTTCAATAAATTTTATTGTATATGTTTGAAGTATACAATATGATATTATGGGATACATATAGATAGTAAAAATTTACTATAGTCCTTTTTATATCTTTGTATCTTCTCCTTTTTATCAATGGAAAACCCAATCCATGTGAATACTGGTCCAGATCCTTCTAAAAGAAACGTGATACACATGACAAGTTTTTCAAATGAAATAATTTATTATATTCTTATGTATAGTAAGAAGTATTCACAGAATGGTTGTCCAGAATTATATTAATAGTTTGTAAGAATATCTCAGGCTATAATATCACAGTTGAGGTTTCTTACAGTAGAATATGTCCCACTACATGATATAAATCAGGTAATTCCACACTTTACTCCAATCCCCTCTACCCTCCATTGTGCTGAACATCTTCCATTTCCATCTTCAAATCCTTCCTCCATGCTGCTCTCTGCCCCAAAAGGCTTCCCAGTATGGACAACATCAACAGGTTTCCACCCTCTGGCTTCTTGCTGAATTCAGTCAATGAGAAGACCAGTCAGATGATTGGAAGGAGGAAGGAAGGTAAGTCAGGATCTTTAATTCCCTAGCTGTATCTCTTCAAAGTCACAGTACCCTTCAAGATTGCCATTCTCTACATAATCCCCTCCTTCTAGATTCCTCCTTTTATTCCTTCCACATTGAAAGTGACAAAACTCCTCCAACAACTCTGCTTCAGGTTATTCATTATCCCTGTGGTTCCCCTGCATCTGTCCAATCCTTTGAAAACAGACCCTTTGCAAATAAAACCTCTTAATTTATTCTAAAGAAAAAGTTACTATAGTAAAGCAAATTAGCCTATCCATCTTCTCACATAGGAGCCCATTTTTTTGTTTGTTTGTTTTTGTGGCAAGAGCAACTAAAATCTACTCATTTGATATAAATCTCATATATAGTTCAATGTTTGTTCATAAATTTCTATAATATTATAGGTAATATTTTCACCTGTGTCAAAGTCAATGCTATGGAGAGTAGACAATTAATATTCCCCTGCTCATATCTGTTCTCAAACCACCTGGTTTCCTCCTTTCCTGGGGAATCAAAATTATCATTTTGTAATGCATAATAGAAGTACATACTTTTGCGGTACATGTGATAATTTAATGCATTCATATAATTCATAAAGATCAAATCAGTGTATTTGGGATATCTATCACTTTAAATACTTGTCTTCTTTAAATGCTAGAACCATTCAAATTCTCTTCCAGCTATTTTGAAATGTACAATAGATTACTGTAAACTATAGCCCTCATACTGACCTGTCTAACAATAGGTCTTATTTCTTCTATCAACCCCCTACTTCATTTTTTAAAGTAAACTTCCAGAGATATTTTATGAAACAAGAAATATGCATACATATTTTTCTCCTCTTTAAGAAAATAATATCATTCATCCTGTTCTGCACCTTGGTTTATAACTTAATATTTGTAGGAGATCACTCCATGTCAATACCCAAAGTATTTTCTTTTCTTTTTCATAAACACACATTATCTGTGAGAATGTATCAAATCTGTTTCACCAGATCCCCAAAAATGACATTTAATTTGCTTCCAATTTTAGAGAACGTATTTTTTTTCCATTACAAATGATATATAGTAAATAGCCACAAAAATAGTCATTTCCCCACATATATGAGCATATTTGTAGGATAGATTCCTGGAAGCAAAGTTACTGAGTCAGAGAGTATGCCCTAATTATTTTGAAGTTGAGTATGAATTATCTAAAAAGACAGAAAATAATAAAGTTTATTCTTTTAAATAGAACAATAATCATCAATAGCTACCATTGATGAAAGATAAAATGAGGTATAGATATATCTCATGCTTAGTCTCTCAGTTTCACCCTTGTTTTGTTTCTTGCTTCTTTAAGAGCTGACTCAGAGCGGGATATTGAAATTTATTTACACATGTACATATAACTAAGTGACTGATAATGGATTAAATTTTAGAAGGAAGTCAAGAGGGAGGCATCTTTTAACAAGTCAAAAATCTTAAATAAAAAAACAACTTGGACTTATTGGATCTGGAATGTATCATCAAATTCATTATGAACAATGAACAAATCTTTTAAGAAACTTATTTCCTCAGTCTATTTTGTGTAAAGTAGAATGGCTTGCACACATCTTCTATCTTCTACTGGCTCTGGTGGTACAACTGGATAAAGTAATTCTGTCTCCTTTAAGCAAACAAAAAACACGACTGTAATAATCTAATAAGTCTGATAATGATAATGACAAGATGGGAAATACTTTGTTTTGGAGGAGAAAGAATAGCCAACGCACCATCTTCTTGCCAGACCTAAATTCCCAAAGGACATATTCATTACTATGTTGTTGTACAAGGCCAAGGAAACCAACTGTCCTACAATAAAGACGATTAAAACAAGCTCCCGTGAAATATCTGTTAGTCTCTGAAGTAGTGTCCTATAGCTGCCATAAAAAATCTCCACATGTTTAGTAGCTTCAAACAACACACGTTTATTTTATTGCAGTATTGTGGATCAGAATTCCAACATTGATCTTATTGGGCTAAACTCAAACTATCAGTAATGCTCTGTTTCTTTCTGGAGCCTCTAGAGGAGACTCTATTTCTTGGCTCATTCAGATTGTTACTAGAATTCAGTTCCTTGAGGTTGTCGACTGCTGGTTGTCCCTGGTGTCCAGAGACATTTCTTGGCTCAAGGTTCCCTTTTTTCAAAGCCGGAAAAAGCAGATTGAGTTTCTTTCATGCTTAGAATCTCTCTTGCCTCTTATTCTAGGGCATCTCTCTGACTCAAGCTGGGGAATATTCTCCAGTTTTTAAGAGTTTATATGGTTACATTACGATTACCTAGATAATCCAGGATAGTCACTCCATCTCAAGATCCCTAATCACATATGCAGAGTCCCTTTTGACATATAAAATAACATATTCAGAGATTTCAGGGATTAGGGAATTGACATCTTTGTGGGGGCCAGGGGAGGATCACTTTTTGGCCTACCAGAACTGCTGCTTCTTATTTTTATATATTTATATATATATAAATTATACTTATACATATGTTATATTTATATATAAATTATACTTATACATATATTATATCTATATATACACATTATATTTATACATATATTGTATTTATATATAAATTATATTTATACATATATTGCATTTATATATATGCACATATATATATATAATAACAGACATTATTTTTCAGAATAGTTTATGTTTAGAAAAAAATTATGCAGAAAGTACAGAGTTCCCAAATTTCTTTCTCCACTCTCCCCTCCTCCTGCACAATTTTCCTCTTATTAACATCTTGCATTAGTATTGCACTTTTGTCATCATTGATGAGGCAATATTGGTACATTATTATTAACTAAAGACCATAGTTTACATTAGGGTGAAATCTTTGTGTTGTACCATTCTACAGGTTTTGACAAATGTATAATGTCATGTAGACCCATTGCAATATCATACAGGATAGTGTCATTTCGCTAAAAGTTTTCCCTCTTCTCCATATACTCATCCCTTCCTGCCTGCTCCCAACCCCTAGCACCTGCTGAGTTTATACTGTCTCTACACTTTGACTTTTTCCCGGAATTTTGTATAGTTAGAATCATATAGCATGTAGCGTTTTCAGGCAGACTTCTTTCACTTAGCATTTAAGATCCCTCCATATATTTTTGTGGCTTGTTTTTTTTTTTCTTTTTATGATTGAATAATATTCCATTGAATGGATACACCCCAATTTACCTATTCACCTATTGAAAGATATCTTGGTTGCTTCCAAGTTTTGGCAATTATGAATAAAGCTGCTACAAATATTCATGTGCAGGCTTTTGTATGGACATAAGTTTTAAACTAATATAAGTAAATACCAAGGAGCAAAATTTCTGGATCATATGGTGAGACTATATTTAGCTTTGTAAAGAACTGCCAAACTGCCTTGCTATGTGGCTGTAGCATTTCGCATTCCCGTCAGCAATTAGTGAGAGCTCCTATTGCCAGCATTTGTTGTTGTCAGTGTTTTGGATTTTAGCCATCCTAGTGGGTATGCAGTGGTGTCTCATTATTTTAATTTCCCATTCCTTAATCTCATATGATGTTGAGTATCTTTTCAGATGATTATTTGACATCTGTATCTTTTTTTGTACAACCTCTTCTTTAATTAATAAAACAATCCACTTACATTCTGAAAAGCAGATAAATGTTAGCTTATGTACAGATTAGTCACATATACTTGTCAGAAAAACTCTATGGGGATTGTGAAAAGATGGAATACTATACCCTATAAACCTCTCCTGAGTATATAACAACCAGATTCAAATCTTAGCAAAGAAATGCCAGAAACAAAAGCAGGTAGATTGCGAGGAAGGCTACAGATTTTTTGAACTCTACAGTAAGAGAAGAGAGTTTAGCAGGAGAAGATGCCTTGACTAGCAAAGACAAGAGTAGCCAAGTCTGGATGGATGATATTGAGACATCTGCTCTCCAAAGATTAAGAGAGCTCAACAGATAGCTTTGTTCCTCTCTACTGAGGTTGAAGGCACTTGCTTTGCACCGGAGTAGACCAGAGAATAGAAAGTTTTCCCAGCCATCGCTTACCATAGAGGTAGATATTTATGAAGTTGATGATACTTTATGTGCTACAAAAGCTGTTTCTGAGAAAAAACCAGAGATTTGGAAAACAAGCAGCACTCAAAATAGGCAGTCTATGCTTAAAAACAATTGTTGGAGACAGAAGGAAATGTAAATAATTATCATAATATAACAGAGGCACTGAAGGAGATTCTATTGCACCTTTTTAGACATAATTTTCTAGTACAACAACGAAATATATAATTGGAATTTAAAAGTTCATAAGATGAAAAGGAGGACAAACATACTGATCTGGAAGTTCAGATGGGAGAAATATCTCTAAAGTAGAGCCAAGGTATGCAGAGTGAGAAATCAGAAGGGGAAAGATACAAGACTTGAAGGACATCTTGGGAAGACCTTATATATATGAATTATTATGGATACAAGAGAATAAATGATAAGAGTTTGAAAAACAAACAGAAAAAGAAAATTTATCCTGAGTGAAATCAGATTTGAATCTACAGAGTAAAAGTTTACATTGACTGAAAGTCAGAAACAATAAAGAAATATGCCTCTTGACATATCCTGGCAGATCTTGTTCTCTAATTCAAAATCTACAAATATTCAGAAGAAAGAACAAACACCTTGTGGGGGAAAAAGAATTAGAGTGGAATTGAGCTTCTTAACTAAGATATTGAAATCTATAGAATAAGTGGATAATATTGTATATTTTTGTAGTTCAATTTAAATTGAAATGGATAGGCTGATGAATCATATGCTGTTTCTGTGCTAAATAAGATTTTTTTTAACTGAAAAAATAAAAGATATATGAAAAGGAAAATATAATGAGACTCAAAACTAAAAGAATTACACTCCCACAGAAAATCAAAGTTTTAAGGCATCTGCTGGGACAGGGAGTGGTGAAGCTTAAGCATTTAGCTATTTACTTCTGGGATAAAGTGAAGGAGAGAGTGATGAAAATAATTAGAAAGACTAATATTGTAAACTATGTAACCTCAAGTATAGTCTTCACATTTAAGATGAATGTTTAGGTTCAATTGTTACGAAAAAAGAAAATAAACATGTCATGAAAGATATCATTAGCTATGTCATAGAATGGGAATAAAGCTAATCACAATAAATGAATCATTATATAGATTTCTGTGCCCAACTGTGTTCAACCTCAGCTCCGACATTCACCAGCAGTATGACATTTGGCAAGTAAAACTGAAAACTTCTTTTGTTTATTGGGCATAATGATAGTACCAAATTCTGAAGGCTGTTTTAAAATTAGACACAACATATCACAATACTTGTCATAAATCAAATTATTAATAAATATTAGCTTCAAGAATAAATAATTTTTAAATAATTCTATAAAATATAAATGTATTATTTGATTCTGGCACATTCATAGAGGCTTCAACAATGTGGAGTCTACAACATTAGTGAACATGTTATAAAAAACAAATAAACCAAAATCATACACAAACACAGCAATAACAAAAGTGAATGCAATCTAGGAAAAATATCCTATAGACGTGTATTTACTCCCCCTGATGTACAGGAATGCTGTCAAATAAAGATAAACAATGAGCAACACTGTCATTTACAGTATTTTTGGTATAGTTACAGTGATCCTAGTGAACAATGGCTTCAACTCTACGGAAGTGCACTGACACACATTTGTATCATCAAGGAAATGGCCCCACCTCCCACCTTCCTACTTTTCTATCTTCAATAAATCGACTTCCTCCTTAGCCTGCTAAATGCATTATTATATCAGTTCAGAATTGCCATCCAGACATAACCACATGCAGGGACAGAAGGCATCTGTCTAGTCCTCTCAGTCCCTTGTAAGAGTGAGGAAATCTCTTTTCTAAGACATTGTCTTACAGGTTCTGACTCAAATGACAGAACATGGCATTTTCTAAGCCTAATGAGACACCATGATTAACTTGTATCCATCAAGATTCAAATCCTGAGGCTGGTGCTAGGAGAAAGTGCATGGCCCTATATGGGAGTTCATCTAACAACAAAAACAACAAAATTGTTGGTTTTCTTATTAACAGAGGAATAGTTATTGGGTAGGCAAATGATAGTATCTGCTTTACTTGATACATAAGAAGCTCTTTTAATTGAGATAAAGAATGATAAAATGTGCCCCATCTGGAATTTTGGGGGAAACATATAAAGGCAAAATACCATAAAAATTTTAAAAATGAACAATAAATATGAAGATATGTTAAAACTCATTAGTAATTAATTTAAGATAGTTTTCAGTTATTTATGTGCAAAAAATTAAAAATTGATAAAAAACCATTATTGGCAATGGTCTGAGTATAAAGTCAAACCAATTTTACAGAGGGCCACTTGGCAGTATCTATTAAACAAGGTAAAAATCTCATTTTCACTGATGATTTGATTTCCTGATATATAAATCAAATAACAGTATGAAGATATATGTACTCTAAAGTTAATCATAGTGTGGTATATAATAGTGAAATATTTGAACACTTCTTATACTCATTGTAGGGTTTGGTTAATATGATAAACACATACAAGGAAAAACTAAAAAGCCATTGCAAATATACACATGTGTGTGCATCTATGTATATCAGATCAATGAACTTCTGATTTGAACTTCTGGTGTATTGTTAAAAGAAAAAATACAAACAGCATTTATGATAAAACCCTATATTTGTTTAAAACAAATAAATGTGTATTTTTATTTATTGATGAAGTATAAATCTAGAATGTGTATATACCAAAACCTTATCAATATTTACTTTATTTTTTACGTATTTTTAATTTCTAATTTTTTTGAGTGTATATTTTAGCCAAATAATAAAGATTAAAATTATACTTTTTTATTAAACTAGACCATAATACTAGAAGAAATTTACAAAGAAAAACATATTTTTCCTGCATTTGAAAAATGTTTCAGAACCTTTATCTTGTCCTATTATTCTTTTAGTACTTTTTAAAAAAGAATTTGTCAACCATAATATTCAAAATCATGCTACCTTATATTTAATACAAAGAAATAAATAACTGCTTTTTTTATTTTTAGACCCTCAATTTTAAATATTTATGCTCTATTAGATAGGGAAAACATTATCTGAATAGTTACACAAAGTGAAATGTGCAAAATTACTATCTGACTAATCTCTCTGTATTTTTTCAGAACAATCATAAAAGCATATGTGTGATAACCCAAAGTTCTATGCTTAAAAATTGAAAGACCCAGAAAAATGGATGCTGAAACTCAAAAATTATATTTTGAAATGTATAGAAAAAATAAAGATCTATAAGTAAATCTTATTTTATTTTTATAAATATTTTGTCTTATCCTATAATATCAGGATTTCCTAGCTGAAAACACATACATGGATTTTTTTTGTCTAGCCTCACATGTCTGATTTCTTATTTATTCTATTCTGTACAGTATTATTGTTTATCTTGCATAAATATTTCACTATTAATACGGTATATTATGATCTTGCTTCAAGCACTTCCCTACTGAAAAACAGCCTATACTTTAAAAGAAAGCAAAGCAAAACTTAGGTAGTTTTTCTTTTTTTTTCATTAGTTTCTTTTAATAAATTTTATTGCATAAGTTTAAAATTTACTACATCATGTTATGGGATACATATAGATAGCAAAAAAAAGTTACTATCTTGATGCAAATTAACACATTCATCATCTCACCTAGGAATCCACTTTCGTTTGTTTTTGTGACAAGAGCAGCTAAATCTACTCATTCAACATGAATCCCATACACAGTTCAATTCTTGTTTGTTGATAAATTTCTATAATATTATAGGTAATACTTTCACCTGTTTCAAAGTCAGTGCCAGAAAGAGTAGACAATTAATATTCCCCTGCTCATATCTGTTCTCAAACCACCTGATTTCCTCTCTTCCTCAGGAATCCAAATTATTATTTTGTGATGCATAATAGAAGTACATACTTTTGGCGTATGTGTGATAATTTAATGCATTCATGCAACTCGTAAAGATCAAATCAATGTACTTGGGATATCCATCACCTTAAATACTTGTCTTTTTTAAATGCTAGAACCATTCAAATTCTCTTCTAGCTATTTTGAAATTTACAACAGATTATTGTAAACTATAGCCATCATACTGAGCTGTCTAACAATAGGTCTTATTTCTTGTATCAAACCCCTACTTCATTTTTTTAAAGTAAACTTTCAGAGATATTTTATGAAACAAGAAATATACATACATATTTTCCCCTCTTTTTATATATATTTTTTATTTTTCCCCTCTTTAAGAAAATGATATCATTCATCCTGTTCTGTATTTTGATTTTTCAACTTAATATTCATAGGAGATCACTCCATGCCAGCACCCAAAGGATTCCCTTTCCTTTTCATAAATACACATGATCTGTGAGAATGTATTAAATCAAAGGTGTTTCGCCAGATGCCTAAAAAATGGCATTTAATGGCTCCCAACTTTTTTGGAAGACATATTTTGTTTCCATTACAAATGATGTTGTGATAAATAGCCATATAAATACTCATTTCCCCACAGATCTGAGCACATTTATAATATAAATTCCTGGAAGCGATGTTACTGAGTCAAAGAGTATGTTCTGTTGATTTTGAAGTTGAGTGTGAATTATCTAAAAAGACAAAAAACAATAAACTTTATTCTTTTAAGTAGAAAATAATTATTATTATTTACTTTGTTCTTTTAAGTAGAAAAATATTCATCGATGACTTATCACACAATTGATGCAAGATAAAATGAGATATCTCATATCTGTTCTCCATTTCACTCTTGTTTTGTTTCTTGCTTCTTTAAAAACTGACTCAGAGTGAAATTTGAAATTTATTTACACATGTACATACAAATGAATAAATCATAATGGCTTAAATTCTAGAAGGAAGTCAAGAGGGAAACATCTTTTAACAAGTCAAAAGCTTAAATTAAATAAACAAACAACTTGGATTTATTGAATCTGGTATCATCAAATGGCAGGAAATACTTTGCTTTGAAGGAGAAAGAGGAGTCAAAGCAGAATCTTCTTGCCAGACCTAAATTCCCAAGGGATATATTCCTTACTTTGTTGCTGTACAAGGCCACAGAAATCGATTTTCCTGCAGTAAAGATTTTCACAGCAAACTCCTGTGAAACATTGGTTTTATAATATTTTACCAGGTTCCCGTTCCCTGCTTATAGCACGTATCACACAACCAGTTTTTGAGTTATATTTGCTCATAATAGGTAATTGAGACATGCACATTTTTCTTTATCTTATTTTTCATTCATAATAATATTTTCAAGATGTCTATCATTAGCACTTGGTTCACGACATTTCACTGATGAGAAGAAATCCACGACCTATTTCATGAAGGTACTTCATTTATTTAGCAATTTTATTTTAATTCCAAGGTGTCGATGACACTTAAAACAAAGATATCCAGTAAATGACCAGATGGAATTATGTTGTTATTTATATATTAACCATTGTTAGAGTTTTATTAGTAAAATTGTTTTCTTGCATAATGCAGTGGTAATAGAGTCAAGCTATGGCTTACATAGCCCTTCCAACAGGGGTTTTAAGAGAACTGATAAAGATTTTCTTTTAAATTACTTTGTGACATGCCTAATATACATGCATTATATATGTTGATCTTTCTGTGGCAACTAAAAGAAAGATCAATGAATTTCTAAATTGTATATTGAATCATTTAAAATTTTTCTAAAGCTGTGAAATAAGAAGTACCTGCTAAGTCCCCTTGACTCTGTTCCCTTTTGTGGTACTGCTGGAGCACAACAGCCCAGGTATCACAATAGATCCACCTACAGAGTTCCATGCGGAGGGAAGAGCTCCCCATACTCTTCTCTGGGTGCATTTTCTTCAGAGTCCAGTTTCAGGGGCCATACATGATTGTTAGTGCTTCAGATAATAATCTCCTTATTCTCGTTACATTAGCAGCTCTGTTTTCCAGAGGCAAATTCCATATGACACTAAAATTAAGATTCTAAATTAATTTTGTAATAGTCAGTACTTGGCATAGTTAGAGTACATTTGTAATGTCTTTAAATATATCAGTAGAAACCTTATGACAATCTCAATTAGTTTTTAAGGCAGTATTAACAAGAACTGGGAAAGAATAGTCATACATATACTACTTTCAAAGTAATATTTTAAAGCTTCAGTTTCTAAAATGGTCCCTAGGATCTAGTAATCCTACTTTTTATCTGTTTTCAACCAACATAAATTTAAATTTTATGGTATTATCAGCAACATACACACACACACACACATACACAAAAAAAATGCACAAAGTGTAAAAACAGTAGTTGATTACCCATGTTAAATTATTTCATGTTAGGTCATTTCCTTTAAAACTACTTTTACATGCTTGGACAGAATTGTCTTATTTTCACCAGGGGAAAAAAAAAAACTTATTGTGAATTCCACAATTCAATTTCAATTGTCCCTTTCTCCTGCCATTTGTTTTCATTTTAAGGAAAATGGCATGTGAAAGTGCCAGGTAGGTCAAAGAAAAAGGAAAAAAAAAAAAGGAGAAGGAAGAAGACAAAGAATGGGAATAAGGTATAAGAATAGAAGATTAACAAGATCAAAAATTTCATACACATGAAATTTTCTTCAATCTCCATAAGTAGGTTATAATCTTTTTGTGGGAGGATTGCATCATTTTTAATGGGAATTTTAAAATTTTTTAACTTAGAGGAAGAAAAATATTAATATGATTCTGTGATTTTAAAACTAATCTAGTAAATATGGATTTTATAAAATAGTAAAAAATATAATAATAACCCAATACCCTAAAATAGAAAAGAATCCTAATGGAGAAAGATAGACATTAAAAGAAAAACAATTAAAATAAAGAAATGTTAGAAGGGCCGGGCACGGTGGCTCACGCCTGTAATCCTAGCTCTCTGGGAGGCCGAGGCGGGCGGATTGTTTGAGCTCAGGAGTTCGAAACCAGCCTGAGCAAGAGCGAGTCCCCGTCTCTACTAAAAATAGAAAGAAATTAATCACACAACTAAAAATATGTAGAAAAAATTAGCCGGGCATGGTGGCGCATGCCTGTAGTCTCAGCTACTCGGGAGGCTGAGGCAGGAGGATCTCTTGAGCCCAGGAGTGTGAGGTTGCTGTGAGCTAGGCTGACTCCATGGCACTCTAGCCCGGGCAACAGAGTGAGATTCTGTCTCAAAAAAAAAAAAAAAATGTTAGAAGGAATATGAAAAATGATATAGTATAAATAAAATCTATCTTAGATATTGCAAAGTCTGAAATGTATGTAACAAACATAAAATTAGAGGAAAGGTCATCTCTCACAGAGAGATGAAAAGGTCAGAGATGAAATCATAAAGGAGACATTGATGTGTTAAGATTAAAAACAAAATGCTTCGTGTTACTGAAAAAGGTAGTCAACGAATAGAAAAGTAAATAGATCTATGTTGAAAGTCTTAATGTGATAAATCAGTGACTTATTTAAAACCAAAGAGAGTTTATATTAGGAGAAAATACTTCAACTAATTTTAATAAAAGAATGCATTTAACTAAAACCAAAAAATCCACATTTTCCAAGAAAGCCAATAAGTTTATATGGAAAGAAAGAAAAATGTGTTGGGTTTATTTTCCATTACACAAAATGTCAAAGGACAAAAGAAAAACTGCTACATTATTTTGAGAGGAAATGTGTAGAGTGTAAGAATTCAAAACAGAACCACTTTGTTATTTCTTATTGAAGGTAATCAAACAATACTCTTTAGTATGCAAATTTCAGAAAATATACCATCCACATAAACTTCATGAAAAATACATTCCCTCCACAAGATTATATTCCAGTCAACCGAGATTTAAAAAAAAAATGAAAATGAGGGCATAGTATAGGACTGTCAGAGAATATTGAAAGTAGTTATCCATATATGACATATAAATAACCATTATATGTGTCTATAGAGGGAATTCCACAGTACCAGATGTCAACAAAACCTTGACGCCGATAAGCTAGGAATGATATAAAAATATACTACCGTTTTTACCTTACATATAGTATAGGCAAGTATAATTTATTGTATTATGTAAATATTAAAAAAACCTTCCACATATTTAAGTACAAAATTTGCTTTTTTGGTCGTTTCAGAGGAGTTGTTTTATTTATAAAAATAACACATGATCAGGCAAAAATTCAAATACAACAAGCCGTATAGAGGCATGGTTATTAATCTATCATATAATTCGCACTCATAAAATTTCATACCCAAAATGTAATAAATGTGCATCTATCTTTACATTTCTTCTCATAAATGTATATACAATAATTAAAAGTAGAAATCTCAAGAAGATTCTCATTTGAGTTTGTGTGCTCAAATAAAATAACAAAAAGGATATTTTATCAACATTAGTATCTTGGTAAGATTTTCACCACAAGAGAGTAAAATTCAGGAATTTCTTCTCAATAAAGTGATATTGGATCAAGTTTGAAAATTTAAATATGGCCAGATTAATACCTTCTCCTCATGAGAAGCCCCAAGAAAAATTAAAAGATGTTATAACTAAATAAAAATGTAACATCCAAACTTGTGGGATATAGCAAAAACGGTGCTTAGAGAGAAATTTGTAGCATTGAATGAACATATTAGGAAAGAAGAAAGATCAACACTCAATAATCTAAGCTTCTGCCTTGGAAAAGAGGCAAAGAGCAATCTAAGCTTAAAGCACACTGGGAGCGAACAATAAAAAAAATGCAACAGAAATCAATGAGAGTGAAAACAGGAAAACCAAAAAGTGATTCTTTAAATGATTTGAAAGAATTGATAAAACTCTACCCATGCTAACCAAAACAAAAAGAGAAAAAACAAAAATGAAAGGGATTTTTTACTCATTAAGTCCTAGCTAGTGTAATGAGATAATAAAATTACATTTAAAAATTATACAGATTCAAATAAAAGAAATAGAATTACCGTTATTTGCAGGAAAAAATGATTGTCTACGTAGAAAATTCCAAAGAAATGAGAAAAAAAAGAAAAAAAAACAACCGAAAACAAAAAACCCTCTTGGAACTAAGTGAATATAACAAGGTTGCAGTAAACATGTTAATATAACCAAAGTAAATTACTTTCCCAACTAGCAGCAATTAATAATGAGAAATTGAAATTAAAAACAAAACAAAACAAAGTCAGTATTATTAACGACAACAGCAAAGAAGGAAATACGTAGGTATAAACCTAACAAGGTATGTACAGGACCTACATGTGGAAAACTACAAAACTCTGATAAAAGAAACCACAGAAGATCTAAATACAGAGAGATTTCATGAAGTTGCATATTAACATTTCTGAAAACATTATACATATGTACTGGAAATGAACAATTATATTAATGATAGCAGATGGTTGGAAACAAAATTCTCACTGTGGAGTAGGAATATACAGATAAGCAAGTAGTGGGAGCTAGAATGACCTAACTGTGGTAATGAACTAGCGTTGGAGAAATGATTATGAACCTATCTATGGTTTGGGCTTAATATAGATAGATGATTACACATACAAATATTTATAAATATATGTATATACATCATTTCATATGATGTAACATTGTATGAAATGTATAATCATAAACATTTTTATGTTTTCTGTATATTATGATGTTTTGACATCTGAAAAATCTTTTTGGCCTAGGAGAGACTGCTCCTCCCAAGGCTAGCCAATTCTTAACGATAACAAAGGGCTCAGCCGGAGCATCTATTTGAGAGCAAATTAGCCAACGCAGAGCCATACCTCCTCTGTCTGGCCATGCATCACAGGAGGCAATATTCCTCTGAAACAAAAAAACGCAATGATTGTGGTATGTCAAAGGGACCAAGAGCCAACTGAAACAGCCTTCAGTGGTCACAGATGAGATTTTGAGCAAGAAAGTATGTGAAATAATGTCGAATTATAACCTAAAGTCTAAAATATGTATATGAGAGACCAAACTGATCTTAATACATAAATAATTGAATACATAAATGAGTAAGGGAAAATAGACAAATCTGTGCAGAAGATATTCGACAATTTATGTAGATACAGTACCCTCAAGAAGGGGGAGCATAACTCCCCACTTCTTACATACAGGCTGTGCACACTGACTTTCTTCCAAAAAGTACAGTATGAAATGGGGAAAAAATGGTGAAACTTCATAATGGGGAATTTTGACAAACACTACTGCTTGAGCTGGGTGATCATGTCTAACTTCAATAATGATAAGTGATATTGAAATATATGCCTTTGATAGGATGTGATAAAAATGGCAATTTACCTTTGTGATGTTCCTCTAAATATATATACAACTCTAGTCTAATATGGAGAACAATATTAGACAAATCTCATTTGACAATGTTGCTATGAAATCCTTGCCAGTGCTCCTCAAAACCATCTGTGATTGTGGTAGGCTGACTAGTGCTCCCAAAGTTGTTCATCTCCCTATTCCTGGAACATGTGAACATGTTACCGTACATGGTAACAGGGACTTTGTGGCTGTGATCAAATTAAACATCTTGAGATCGGGAGGTCACTCTAGATCACAGAATATTCTATGTAATCACAAGGGTCCTTACATTTATTACATCGACTTGTAATCACAGGGTCCTTATAAGACAGAAGCAGAATAGTGAAAGTGAAGAGCAAGACATGTGACGGTGGAGGGAGAAATTATAATGATGCGAAGAAGGGTCAAAGCTAAGAAATATAGGCAGGCTCCCAAAGGTGTAAAAGGGAAGGAAAGAGATCCTCCAAGAGGAAACAGCCATACTGAAACCCATATTTTTCACTAGTGAGACTGATTTCCAGAGCTTTAAGATAGGTTCACCATGGCAATTTGTTACAGCAGCAATAGGAAAGTAATACAGTTATCAAACATAAGGAAATTCTGAGACACTGATGCAACCTAGAAGAAACTAAGGAGACGGGACCACTAAATGTAATGTGGTACTCTGGTGGGATACTGGAACAGATAAAAAGGATATTAGGTTAAACTAAGGAAAACGGAACAAAATATCAGTTTTAATTAATAATAATTATCAATGCAATTCCTTAATACTAACAAATGTATGATATTACTATAAGATGCTAATAATAGGGGAAACTGGGTGTGTGGTGTATTGGAACTCTTAATTATCATCATGATTATTTCATAAATTTAAAACTTTTAAAATAAAAAGTTTATGAAATATCTATGGAGTGATTCACAAACAATGGACTGATCAATATGGTCTAATGCAAAAAAGACTAAATGTCTTTTAAATTAAAATTTAAATTAAATTTGGTTTTAAATTAAAAACTGAATTATAAGTAATACGTTTATAACAAAAGTCAAACATTAGTAATATAGCTATGAAAACTGAAAAATATTCAACATGCAGAAAAATGTGAGTTTTTAAAAATTAGAAGACAAAAGTTAAGATATCACGGTTACAAAAAGTCAATGGTGGCCAAGCACGGTGGCTCACACCTGTAATTCTAGCTCTCTGGGAGGCTTAGGCGGGCAGATTGTTTGAGCTCAGGAGTTCGAAACCAGCCTGAGCAAGAGCAAGACCCCCATCTCTACTAAAATTAGAAAGAAATTAATTGGACAACTAAAAATATATAGAAAAAATTAGCCGGGCATGGTGGCGCATGCCTGTAGTCCCAACTACTCAGGAGGCTGAGGCAGAAGGATCCCTTGAGCCCAGGAGTTTGAGGTTGCTGTGAGCTAGGATGACAAAATGGCACTCTAGCCCAGACAACACAGTGAGACTCTGTCTCAAAAAAAAAAAAAAAAAAAAAAGATCAATGGTTATAAACAGAAAGAAAACAAGAAAAATGTTATTTGTGCAATTGAAGTATCAAAAAATGTTACATAACTTGAAGTTTATGCAAAACATTTTATTAAATTATCTTTTGGAGGAAGAAAAATTAAACTTCAATAAAACATGTTTCAAAAACAAGAGCAATCAAAACACTAAATATAAAAATTACACATCACACATGATTTTTCAATTTAAAACTGTCTTGTGCAACTCTAAAGTATTAAAAATTAAGATATGCATTATTTTTAAAAGAGAATTGCTCAATATTTAGTGAAAAATTAGACAAATAGCCATAGATTTTTTTTTTTAATCCAGCAAAGAATTACTTTGAAAAAAGATTCCAAGTCCCGGATGCTTTTATGGGAAAGTCATTTCAAATATTCATGGAATAGATATGTTAAAGAAATTGTTCCAGAGCAAAATGGGAAATTTCCAAGTTCACTTTGAAATCAGAAAAGCTCTGACAACCAAACCTAAAAGAGATGAACTGAGAAAAAAAAAATCAACAATTTTCTCCTGTGAAGATGAATGCAGTAATATTTGCGGTAGAATTTTAAGATGGTGCCCAAATTTTCCATCCACTTGCCATACACATTGTGCATAATATCCAAGATTGTAAACATAGTGGATTATACACTCGTGATTAGGTAATGTTGCATGGCACAGATGACCTTAAAATAGGAAGAATATCCAGGTTTGCCTGACAAAATCACTTTACAGCTTTAAAGCAGGGGTTTTTCTTTGACTTAATAGAAAAGAAAGTCAGAGATTTGAAGTATGCAAAGAATCTGAAAAATTGAAGGTGAGAGGAGCACGTGGTAAGGAACACAGGCAGCCTCAAGAATCTAAAAATGTCTACCAGCTGACTGTAAGCATGAAAACAGGTACCTCAGTCTTAGAATTGTAAGCACCTAAATATAGTCAACAAAAAGAATAAACTTGGTAAAGAATTTTTCCCAAAAATCCTCATAGGAGAACTGAGCTCAGCCAACGTCTTGATTTCAACTTTGTTATACTCTGAACAGAGAAAACAGAAACAAATTTATTAAGGACAAGAAAGTTTTAAACAGCATAATTAATCAGCTTGAAATAATTAACCTTGAAATAAATCAAAGGATATTTTCAGAAATTCACTTTATATTAGCAATACAGTAAATATTAATATCAACAAATTTCACAAAAGCAGTGTCATATAGATCGAGTTCTATGGTCCCAAGGCAATTAAGAATACATAAACAAAATATTAGTAAATACAACTTTCACACTATGGAAATTAAAAAAACGCATGTTTCTCAATAACGAAATGATTTTAAGACTGATCTTGGAAATTTTCAGCATATTAAAGTTCAAGTAAGAGGAAACATTCAGAAAATGATAGGGCTGTATATGGAAATAAGGTAGAAAGAAAACTGTGATGCCATGGAAGCCAAATGAGAAAGTGTGACAACCAATGCTCAGTCTTAGAAATAATATTTTATTATGTAATGTCATCAAAATATTTGCAATACTTTCAACACTTTTTAGGTCATCTGAAAAATTAATTTGTGACTGCTTTAGTTCCAATAGGTCATTAGTCATTTTATTTTCTTTTTCCTTTTTTTTCAGAAATTAATGTATGTTTATTAAATGTACAATCTAAATCCCTAGGTTGTAAATTACTGTTTCTGACTTACGAGCTGACACATAAATACACATGAGATATATGATCTATATTCTCTGAAACATCTTTACTTCCAGAAATCTTTATGATCACTCCAAAAACATTATTTGAACCCAAGAAAATATATTAGAATTCTAAGCAATCTCAAGTATTTACTGAAGTCTTTTAATATTACATTCCATTCTGTAACTCATTAAATTTCATTTTCTTTTGAACAAGAATTAATCTATATAGTTACTATCAGGAAATGCTTCTTCATGCTTAAATTTCATTTATGTCCAGCTCTTTGTTCATAACTTTATTTCTTTGGGACTGTTAATGGACTTTGATATTCTGGGATATTTAATTTTCATTATATAAGATCTAGACCATAAATTTATTTTTCTTTTTAAATGTGACATCAAATATATTATTATTTCTTACCCTTAGAATCTTTAGTTCATTTGTTTTTAATTTCAAAGAAAAGAAATAGAATGTGCCAATATTTTTTATATAAAGAGATTAGTGATAAGTACCTATCTTTCTTAATGCTTACCTTGTTAAGTCTTTATACACCTTAAATTATTTATAAAATTTGTCGTGGATAAGACATTCTATAAAAAAGACATCTGTATTAGAATGTTCATAGCAGCACAATTCACAGTTGAAAAGATGTGGAAACAACCCAAGTGCCCATCAATACATGAGTAGATTAATAAAATGTGGCATATGTATACCATGGAGTTCTACTCAGCCACAAAAAACAATGGTGATAGACTACCTCTTATATTATCCTGGATAGAGCTGGAACCCATTCTACTAAGTGAAGTATCCCGAGAATGGAAAAACAAGCACCACATGTACTCACTATCAAATTAGTATTAAGTGATCAACACTTAAGAGTGCATATAGTAATAACATTCATCGGGTGACGGGCAGATGGGAGTGGGGAAGAGGAGATGGGTATATACACACCTAATGGGTGTGGTATGCACTGTCCGGGGAATGGACTCACTCAAAGCTCTGATTCAGGCAAAGGTAATGTAAGCAACCTAAACATTTGTACACCCATAATATGCTGAAATTAAAAAAAAATCAAATAAATAAATAAATAATTATTCATAAACTTTGTCCATAATCCTTCTTGGTATAACAGTTCCTGACAATTTACTGAAATATGCCTTATACACCCACACCAACACATTTCCAGATTCATCTCTGACCATTGAAGCCAGGTGATTTGCTTCATATGCCACCCAAAGTGGTCCAATAACAAATTGCCAAAAAAGTGGGGATGATTCTCAATTAATGCCTTTAAACTCATTTTACTGTTGCCTTTATTTTCTAACTGTCTGAGGTGGTTCCATTTTTGTGGATTTAATCTCTAAATATTAGACTCTAATTTCTTTTCCTTTCAGCCCCTACCAGTGAACTCCCATCATTTTGAAGCCCAGTAGCTCTGCATAATGTTCAGTTTTTCTAGCCACATTCAGTCAATCAAGTATTCACCAGACATCTACAATGTGTTAAGGGTTATAAAAATACATCACTTCAGTCTTAAGTTATGTTTTGTCAAGAAAAGGACTTGTCCGTCCCCTGGATGGTGCTCATCGCACTCATTATGTATGTATATACCCATCCCCTCCTTCCCCCTCCCATCTGCCCAATGCACGATAAATGTTATTTCTATATGTGCACTTAGGTGTTGGTCAGTGGAACCAGTTTGCTGGTGAGTACATGTGGTGTTTATTTTTCCATTCTTGGGATACTTCACTTAGTAGAATGGGTTCCAGGTCTATCCAGAAAAATACAAGAAGTGCTATATCACCGTTGTTTCTTATGCACTAAGTGGAAAAAAAAAAAGAAAAGGACTTGGGTATTAGCCCACAGTACAGTAAGACACACACACACACACACACACACACACACACACACACACACACACACACACTCACACACTTCCTGAGGTTATGAAAGAAGGAACTATAAAAACTTAAATAAAATAACAGATATCTTTTAAGCAATGTTGCCAAACAGAAGTTCCATGTCAGGAAGTATACTTGAAGATGTCAAGATACAGCTCGGGGAAGAACCTGATTCAGTATTTTCTTCCATTTCTTCAGAATCATTTTGCTTCATATTAGAAAATCTTTGATTTAAAACATTAATGATCCTAGCTAGTTTGCTGGTGGAAATTTGCTAAGACTTACTTTCAGAGCTTTTTATTGACCGATACCATAATTGGACAAGTATAGTCTAGAAAGAATTCACCATCTTTGAGCAATTTTAGTTCTGAAAATATTTAAACTTCTCTGTGAGACTTCTGAGAAAGCATAGTAAAATAGCAATACTAAGCTCTTATGAACCACTGAGCTAAAATTGTTCTCTGTATGGTTAATTACAACCAATTTGTTGCATTCATTATTTAAAATCAAGGAAACATTTGTCTGCGGTTGAAAACATCACTACTTTCTTTCTTCTTTATAAGAACTAGGGTCATATGCTTTGATATTTTTTAAATAAAACACTGAAGTAAAAAATAATCTTTGAAGTCAGTGCTGGACTAAAATTTCGGATATTGTTAAGAATAAGAAATCCATGACTTATTCTAACAAAAGTTCCAGATATACACAAAAGAGTCTGCTTACACAGAGCTAATTGATGAAGCACCCTGAGTATATCCTTTTAAAAATAAACAGTAATAATAAGAGATATTTTTGAGCCACTTCATAATAAACAAAATAGAATATGGAATAAGACAATAAAAACATAGTTTGTTTTTTTTTTTCCATTTTGTAGGTCACTTTTCTGACAATTGCACTTCTAAATTTTTCTTTCTACTTAACCCTTGATCGTTTAGTCAGGCACACTGCTTCATCTGTAGATGAGACAACCGGTAAAAACACTTACAAATATAATTCCCAGTATCAGTATTTTCCTATATTTCTCTTCTTGACGTTCCATTCTTTTAGTTCGCTACTCTGAAACTTACTCATTGATTATCATTTTCAACTTGGAATTTTGACATCTCCACATAACAAAGAGTTTGATTCTAATTTCCAACAAATTTGACTTAGGCTAGTCAGCGTGCTATTGGTTTTCAGAAGATATGAATCCCTACTTTCAATCACGAAAAAAGTTTATTTTTACCCACTTCAATGAGTATTTTAGAACATACATAAAAACAGTGAGTTTTTTTTCTAGAGTGTTTAAGAATTAGTTCATCAAATATTTTAACCATTGTAGTCTTTTATCGTCATCTGCTTATAAATTAACTAAATTTTAGAAATAATACATGTTAATGGTCATGGTTTTAGGCTTTCAACTTAACAACATAACAAAAAGAGTCACAGACACTGAGCAAAATACATCATACCAAAAGGACTATTTTTCCTGATATTATTTCTAATTTCTTATGAGATAAACATATATATACATTAAACACATATACTCAAATGCATATATATCAAGAAGTATACACACACATATAGAATTAATATGTAAACCAATTCCTCAAATGCAGTGGAGAGATTCTTACCATAAACTATTTTAAACATAGAAAAATAAAGTAGAATAATAGGTTTAAAGGGAACATTCATAGTAATCAGGGTAAAAAAATTGATCATAAATAATTATTTCTTCTTTCCTCCTTTTCTCCAAAATTGTAGTGGACATTTCAGACCAAGTCAAAATATTCAGGTTCTGCTTAAGTATATTATATTACCTAACAATGGTACACACATTTTATTAATAATTCATATATTTAAAAAAATGGAATTATGGGGTAAAGAAGAGTAATATAAAAAAAGGAATATGTATTTCCCAAGGTGGTATTTGAGGCCTAAATTTATAGTTGTTTACTACAACTGTTTTGTCTGTAATATAGGATTTTAAAGGAAAGCCAAGAAAATGTTGATACTTAATTCCAACAGTCATTGCCCTATTTATTTTTGAAAATCACAGGATTGAGTAATAAATTTCCTTACTCTTTATATATGATAAGAAAACAATAATATTAGGAGAAAGAATGCTTTTAACAAAATTCATATCCCCATATTCATATCCCCATATCATATCCTTATATCCTCATATCTTTAATTTTAATGTTTTATCTTATCTTGAGCTATAACATACCTATGTAAAAGTACCCAAATCATAAAATTTAGCTCAGTCAGTTTCTTATAAAGCAAACTCACCTATATAACTAGCACCCACATTGGGAAACAGAATATCATCAACAATCCAAAAGATCCCTCAACCTCCTTCTCAATCACTATAGCCTCTGAATTATACTTACTACTCTGTCTTGCAAAATTTTAGGTTGGCTTTGTCTGTTTTAAAACCACACAACTAGAATTATACAGTGGTTTTTCTTTTGTTTTTTGCTTCCACAAAATGTTAAGTTTCCAAATCTCTAAATTGTTATTTCATGTGGCAATAGTTCATTAACTTTTATTTTTATTTCATGAAGCAATATTAAATTTTATGAATGGATATATGAATATGCTACACTTATTTATTCCATTAGTGATGACACTTAATATCTTTTACTTTATAGCTTTTATGAATAGTGCTGTTGAGAACATCAAATAAATGTATTTTGGTAAACATACTCATTTCTTTGAGAATATTTCTAGAAAACAGAATTTCTAAGTCCTCAAATATGATTTTGAAGGCACTGCCAAACAGTTTTCTAAATGTTTTTAACAAATTTTACACTCCCATGAACAGTGTTTGAGTGTTCCAGCAACTGCATGTTCTCATTAACTTTTAGAGTTTTCCATCTTTTTCATTTCATTTTCCTTTCATTTAGTCATTCTGGTGTTTGTGAAGTGGTCATTCACGGAAGATGGCTAATGAATTTGCCTACCTTTTAATATGCATATTAGTTACTTTAATATCCTCTTTTTTAAATGGCTAATTAAGCTTTTTCTTTGTTTTGCTATTGGTTTTTCTGTATTTTTCCTCAATGAAGATAGGAGTTCGTTTTAAAGTCTGGGTATTGAGACTTTGTGAGTAATATGTGTTACAAATATCTCCTCCCACTTAGTGGTTTGCCTCTCACTCAATGGTATCTTTTAGTAATGAGTTCTTAATCTTAATGAAATCTAATTTATTGATATGTGCTTTCATGAATAGCAGTTTTGTATCTAGTTGTAAATATTATTTTCTATTCCAAAGCCAGGAAATACTTTCTTATATTTTTCTCAAAAATCTTGCTTTATTTACCTTTTACCTTTAGATGAATAATCCACTTGGAACTGATATTTCTTTATTTGAGTTGAAATACGGTCTCATTTTTTACATGTAGCTATCCAATTGATCCTTTTCACAAAACTCTACAGTGTCATCTTTGCCACAGAACAATTTGTAACGTGTTTGATGAAGACTATTCTACTTCTTTGGACTGTTTATATATGTGTTAAGACCAAAACATCTTGATTATTGAGCTATGTAAATCTTGAAGTTTGATTTTCCTTGATTTTCCTTTCTTAATTTTTCTTTCTGAGTTTTAGACTTGATTATTCTTGGCCAATTGTATTTCCAAATAAATTTTATACTCAAGTTATCATTTTTCACAAAAAAAACCTACTGGAGGTTTCATTAGGATTTAATTGAAAATGTGAAACAGTTTTTGGTGAGTGAACATCATTACAATTTACATGATATATTCTATGTTTAGTTATTTGCAATTTCTGTAACTAAATTACTTCATCATATTCTGAAGAGGAAGTCTCCATAAAAGTCGAAATTACAAATGACTTTACAAAAATCAGAGATCTTCAAAATAAACTTCAATGAATATACATATGAGATTGGACTTTCAGTAATCAGGACTATCACATAAGAGAAAGGCATAGTATTCCAACATATAGTTTATGTGGGAAATATTTAGAAGCTAACATAAACATGTAAAAGTCTATGAATCTTTTCTAATTCAATTGTTTAGCTTTATTTTTATGTCTTTTTGATATAATGGCTTCTTTTCCTTTGGGTAAATAGTAGTTAGAGTGCTGTAACTGAATGGTGGAACTATTATTAGTTCTTTGAGGAATCTCCATTCTGCTTTCCATGGAGGTTGTACTAGTTTACATTCCCATCAACAGTGTGTAATGTTCCCTTTTAACTACATCCACACCAATATCTATTATTTTCTGACTTTTCAATAATGGCAATTCTGACAGGGTTAAGGTGGCATTTCATCATGGTTTTAATTTGCATTTCCCTGATAATTAGTGATATTGAGCATTTTTTCATATGTTTGTTGACCATATGTCTCTCTCCTTTTGAGAAAAATCTATTCGTGACTTTTGCCTACTTTTCAATGGAGTTGTTTAGTTTTCTCTTGTTGACTTGTTTGTGTTCTTTGTAGACTCTGGATATTAGCCCTTTCTCAAATATATAGTTTCCAAATATTTCTCCCATTCTGTATGTTGTCTCTTTACTGATTATTTCCCTCACTGTATAGAAACAGTTTAATTAAGTCTCATTTATTTATTTTTTTTGTTGCTATATTAGCTTTGGGGGCCTTACTCATAAATTCTTTGCCCCTATAGGCCAATGTCTGGAAGAGTTTTCCTACATTTTCTTGTATAATTTTGTATAGTTTCAGGTCTTATATTTATGTCCTTAATCCATCTTGAGTTAATTTCTGTATGTAGTGAGAGACAGGGATCCAATATCATTCTTCCATGTATGACTATCCAATTTTCCCAGCCTCATTTATTGAATAGGGTGTCATTTTCCCACTGTACGCTTTTGTCTGCTTTCTTAAAAATCAGTTGGTTTTAGCTGTGTTTTTATTTTGGGGTTCTCTATTACAGTCCATTTGTCTACATGTCTACTTTTATACCAGTACCATGCCATTTTGGTTACTATGGCCTTGTAGTATTATTTGAAGTCAGATAATGTTATGTTTCCAGATATGTTCTTTTTGCTTAGGATTGCCTGGGCTGTTCAGCCTCTTTTTTGGTTACATATGAACTGTATGATTATTTTTTCTATATCTGTGAAAAATGGCACTTGTATTTTTATGGGATTCGCACTGAGTTGGTAAATCACTTTGGGAAATATGGACATTTTAACAATGCTGATTTTTCCAATCCTCTTTCATCAGTGTTTTGTAGTTCTCCTTGCAGAGATTTTTTAACTTCTTTGGTTAAGCATAGTATTAGGTTTTTTATTTTCTTTGTAGCTACTGTAAATGGTATTGAATTCCTGATTTGATGATCAGCTTGACTGTTACTAGTGTATAGAAATTCTATTGATTTATGTACATTAATTTTGTTACCTGGGAATACCTAATAATTTTACTCAACATATAAACTTGCTCAGCTAATTAAAGGAATACTTTACATTTCTATGTCTTAGTGGGCTTATCAAAAAGGCAGAGCTTTTCAAAATTAAGTCTTGCATTAAACATATACAAAGGAATATTTTTATTAAAATATTTTACTAATATCTGTCTTAAATATTTTAGGTGAAAAAAAAATTCTCTTTCATGATTTTTGGAACAAAATCTTGGATCTCAATTATATACCTATTAAAGGACATAGATTAAAATCTCTTTTTTAAAGGGAAACAAAATATGTGTTTCATACTGGTAGGCATCTATGATGCCCATATGTCTAATGATTGCTCTACATATGGTTAAGAATAAATCACAGGCTTCTAAATCTTCAAAAACTAGTTTTCTGCCCTACTTATATCAAAATCACATTTGGCACTTTGGACACTTGTTCTCAGTCATCAAAACATGAGCATGTATTTATGAAGCAATATGGCATAGTAGAAATAGCAACAAACAGTGAGACAGGGGATAAGCTGTTTGGTTTAGAGCTGTCACTGCTCACAATGAAATCATGGACAAGGTGCTTAACCTCCCTGAAGAGGCCATATTTGAGCAGAATGTTGACTGACAAAGAGAAGACAACCAAGATCTGTGTAAAAAGCTTATAAAAGACACACTTTGCCTTATGTTCCGTTCATTGCTGCATGTCTTGGATTTATAGGATGTATAGCTTTTATGCCTCATGGAATTATTAAGATATTGTCACTTTTTAAATGTACCCCTTCAATCCTCAGATCATGATTTTATGAGCATAGTATACTGGGGTTAAATTTAGGCTATTAATCATGTTAAAACATATTATTTCAAATTTTTGTCTTCCTCTACAATATAGAATATATCGACATGATAGTGCTATGCTACAAAATTTTAGTTATTTTAAACAAAATTTGTACATAAGCTATCTGTTGTTTAAAGAAAGTCTCTCTCTATTCCTGTAACTCAGAAATCCCATAAGAAACCTTATCCTTGTCCCCAGCATTGCACTTTGTTTAACTAAGCCTCATATCTTTGTTTCCTCTTGTTAACCTTTAATCTTCTGAATAGTCATCAAAATATGGCATTGGAATATTTAAGTACAGACTTTGAATACATCATCACCTTCTTCAGGGAAGAATTTTTTGAGAAAAAAATGACTTATATATTGAAGGGAAATATTTCACTTCTACCCATCAAATATATATATATATATATATATACACACACACACACACACATATATGTGTGTGTGTGTGTGTATTAGAAAACCATTAACAGAATGCAAAGAAGAGTAAAGAGATTATATAATTTTATTTAGTGACTATTTTAAAGCTCCATAAATTTTTATAAATTAGTGGAAAGTTTAAAATAACTTAAATGTCTTAAAATTCAGGTTCTTTTGTGCACAAAAGAAAATGCTATTCTATTTTTCAAAAACACTAATTGAAATTTGAATTTTTATTTTTTTTTTCAGTTATAAGTTCCATTGAATCTGATGATCCAGTTAGTTTGTCAGAAAACTGATAAGTTTTTATTTGGGGATAATTAATAGATTATAGTAGAAAACACATTTATACAATTGTATAAGCTTGTAAATGAAATTTTTCATTTGCTAAAAAAATGTTTTCTTGTATTCAGAATAGTGGAAGCACACACAATATTTAAGTCATAATTTTATCTATATTGTAGAATGCAAAATAATTGCATTTGTCAAAACACTGCAGCTTCAAGAACATTTGTACAATTGAAGATTTGCTGTTCTATTAGCTGTACTGAAAGTTACCTCAAATCACAAAGCAGAAATTATGTAATTGACAGAATGACTTTGATTAGATCAAGTACTTTGTAGATAGTGTGAGACAGCAGTGAAAAACTTTGTTTGAAATAGAATAACATATTCAATGTTACTTTTAATTATCCTCTCTTATGTCCCATACATGGTGGTAAACTATAGATATAAAGAGATAAATAATATGAAGATTTTTGCTCTCAAAAGAAAAAAGCAAAATAAAGAACAAAATCCTGGAGCCCTCTTTAAGGTAATAATCAGCTGTTTTCTATACAATTAATTCTTTTAAAATTTTTATTATGAATATCTCCTATCAATAGTTTACCCTTTTACCAAAAATCCGTTGTGGCTTTGTAAATGCATGTTATTTACATAAGCCAACTCTTCTGTAATCAATTTTAGTAAATTATTTGCATACTTTCAATGTTTATGTTTGAATTGAAATATGTCAATACTTTTAGAATTTGTTAAATTAGAAAAAAGTATAGAAGCATACAAAGGAATTTGACTAGCCATTATTTATTTAATGGAATTTGATATAAGGCAGATATATTTTTGACCGTAGTCAAAAGTGTTAGTTATTGCATTAATAAAGCTCTTTGTTATTACACATCATATTACTCACATATGTCTTAAAGAATAATGTGAGGTTCCCTTGGAAATGCAATTTTGTTTCAATTCTGAATTTGTTTTAAATGCATTTTGGAAAATAATTGCACACTGGCATGACATTTCAATCATTTTAAATCAAATTCTTTTTATTTTTAAAATAAAAAATGTCTACTGAATCTTGAGTAGATTAATGTTCACCCTTTGAAAAAAATAAATTAAAGGTGGTTATATTATGGATCCACGTAAGGAAGCTGAATTTGAAACAGATGTTGACTCATTTGTTGGTCCCACAGCATGAGCCAAAAGTACAATGCTAACGCATACCCTGGTGTTTTGTTTTGTTTTCTCTTCCAGGGTTACAAGAAGGGAAACAAAATGATCAGAGGACCTAGAACAAGAGTGTGAGAATCCACCTTTAGTCCAATAGCATACAAAATATTTAAATTGCTTATGGCAGATTATAATTCATATATTTGAATACAGGGGTTATTTGTAACCTAATTAAACCTGGAGACTATGGACAGAAAAATGCAAACCCAATTTTTTTACTGACCTCCAGCCTAAAACTTTTCTCCCACTTTCATATTCAAAAGAACATGACTCAAACAGCAGTGTTGGGATGTTGAACCTCTCCACTCTTACAGTGGTCAGTTGGGCATGGGGCTTTCAGAGTCCATAAGATTATTACTTTACTAGAATTAGTCTCTTTTATTTACCCAACACATTATTATTTTCTGAGTGTGCTGGGATATGAAAAACAGTCAGGAAAAATAGTCTTAAGTTTCTAAAGAAGACAGAAAAAGACTCCCGACTCCACTAGGACATATTGTCATGTGTTTGAAGGTTCTGACGCATTCTACCTCTGCACGCTCCAGTTAAAGAAAATCTCTGTCTCTTTACCTGTCCATTTCTATTTTATATCATCGTCATATTTTTAGCTTTCAAAGCTGATCAAAACCCAGAGAGTGATCTGTTTTTGTTTTCAAATAAGGTTTAGATCTGAACTCTGGTATTCTGTATGTAGAATTACAAATATGATGTTCAACACTTGTAGTGGTTAAAGGAGAATAGCTGGGCAGTGGAGGCAAACAAGATGGTCTGGTTCTGAAACGAAACTTCTGAACTTGAAAGTGTAACTGAAATTACAAGATATGAAATACCCTTAACACTTGTGAATTAGGGCACATCGCATAACTTTGAACAGGAATTTAGTCATGATTTAACACACATACCAATAATTCTGTTCCCCAGTTCTGTTTGTTTGCCCAAGACTCTCCTTTCTCCTCAACAAAAATTATAGAATAATGAAGCAGATATAGTAGGTCAGAACATGATATGAGTGTGGTGATTGTTAGCCTAAGCCTGAAGAAACCAGAATGCTAGCGGTAGTAACAGAGGGCGCTGTGGGCACTTTGGGTTATGAAGAAGAGCCTCTTCCCTTAGCTCCTTTGTTCACTTTGCTTTGGCCACACCAGCCTTCTTGTGGTTCTTTGTATATGCCAAACATAGTCACAACTTAAGGATCATCATTTTTGTTTCTCTTATTTTTCCTGTTGTGCCCCAAATACCTCGGACAGTAACTTGCATTTTATAGACGATCAATACATTTAGCAAATAAAAAGTACCAATTACAATATATATGACAATTTCCATCACTCTGATAAGGGCTGTACTCAATTTTGAATAGATATGGTCATGGTAAAACAAATCTAACTTTTGAGATTTCATAAAGTTTATTGACCCTAATATCACAGAAAACATACAATGTGATGTCCCAAATCTAGCTTTAAATCACTTTTTTTCTGATATTTATTCTACCTGTTTATTTTGTAATCCTTTTTAATTCCTTTCTAGTTGTCTCATTATAACATACAAACTCCACGTCTCTGAGTAAACAATAGATGCCTTTATCCTGAATGGCAGTAAAGGGGATTCTTTCTTTTCTGATCTGATCATGGATTCTGTTTTCTGAGGCCAGACTCTTCATTTCTTGGAATGTGTAACATGTGGGCAACTGAGATTCAGGCACTGTCGCCATGTCTGTACCACAGATATTTCTAACTTAATCAATGCAGTCTTCTAATTCAGGCAATGTTGATTTCACAATAAAACTAGAATTACATATACCTTTAAGGAAATGGACTGGTTTTTGAAAAATTGCAATAGTAAGTACAAATATGAAATAATCTATAGGAAAAAAAATGCTGGTTGTAATATTAATAATAATAAGAATTATTCATTATGAAGGAAATATTCAGAAGATAAAAGGAAGCAGACTGCAAAGTAAACTGATGGGACAGGTTTATGACAGCAACCCAAACAAATACCTGTGGTATACCAAGTTTTCTATGGTGACGTGCAGGACAAATAACACTCTGGTATGTGCTGAACACTGGTCTGCGTCATTTATACTGGGTGACGATACACCTTACCCCAACTCTCTCTGTGCATTCCTCTTTATAAGCCTCTATAACAACAGAACTCTGAGTATTGTCGGGACATAAACTAGTCGAGGATTTCGACGAGATAGAGTTGTGAGTGGATCCTGGGACTAAATATTTTTGTGCCTTAGATTATCGAAATATCAAAAGATTTTTCAGGTTTGTACTTTTGAAATATTATGAAGGATTTTTAAAAATGACTGTGTTTTTATTTATGATGGCTATTGGCTATTTTCTTTTCCTCCTAGACAAAAATTATAATAAGAAAAACAAAGTTCAATATTTCATATCATGTTTTCATTTATAGATAAGTCACTTGATTTGTCAAAAAAATACGCATGAAGCTTGCATTGTCATGATTTATATGAATCTCATGGATTTTTTTTGAATAGAGCTATGTCACTGATATTAAAACTGGCGGTCTTAAAGGGATTTCTTTTATTTGACAAAACATATTGTGTTCAAGGTTAATAATACATTTCAACAACATACATACTGCCTTTGGCAGACGTGTGCTCAGTTTCATCATTTTGATAGGCAGATTCCATTCTTTTTCTCTTCATAATAAGTAAAATCCTGCCAAAAGCCAATGTTCTGAATTACTTTAAAATTCATTTTAATGTAAATTTGGATAGAACACGTTTTCTCTTGCTATCAGACTAACCAGTCTCTACAAGAAAGCTGCTTGGCTGGAAAGGAAGTTGGAGATTTTAATACAAAACTTATTATGAAACAACAAATGGAATAAAATTGCACTTATATGTTTGTTGGGAAATTTTGAAAAGTTTGCTTTTTATGGGAAGAGAGAAAAGGTGGCTACTGAGAAGATTACGTCTAAAACTGAATTCCAAGGCATCTTTTGTCAGTAAAAACATGATATTAAATTTTGAGATCTTTTAGTGACAATTAACATGACTTCATCTATGTATTGAGGTTCTGGGAAAATATAAGACAAAAAGTCACAGATTTATTAAACATAGCTATTTCAACATGGTCTTACTGTAAACTGTTACTGTAGTTGTTCATAAATATAGTCTCTGAAAGCAGTCTTAATGTTAATTCACCCATGAGACAACGTAGAATTCCCACATTTTTCTCTTGATTAAAAATATCTGAAATTATACTAATTGGCAAAGGTTATGTTACATAAGAGTCTCATTCTGTTTGACATAAAGTACTATTAATACAAAAATTATTTACTATAAATTAATAAATATTTATGGAGATTCTGTAATGTGTCAGCTTCAATGATAGTTACTGGTAAAACAGATTCAAATATTAACCTTTCCTGCCATTAAGTATTTCACAGTATATCTGTAGAGTAACTCAATGTAACTAGGATAGTATAGCTGTTTCTGTGTTAACTTTGCATAAGTTTAGGGATGTGGGCATAAAGGACACTGTCTAGGTTATGCTGAATTTTTGAAAAAATTTTTCTACAGGTGTAAAGACACATAAAGAATGAATAGGGACCATCAATATTAATTACCATAAAGAGGAAGACTTCTTATTTGGAATGACTAGCAGATTTGAAACAATATGTATCCTTTGGGTTATTAAAGTTATGATAGTCTCATAAGCCTACAGCAAATATTATACTACCATTGAAAGTAAGACTAGAGAGATAAGCAAAAATTAGATGATGAAATAACTTATGTGCAATGCTAATGATTATGAAAATTATTATAAATATTATAGAGAATCATTAAAGGATTTTAATGTCAGTAAACTTTAGGTCATTCTTGATGGACTGGTTTCTTCAATGGTACAGCATTAAGTGGAATGGTACAACACTTTCAGTGGAATCAACTGAAATGCTTGGGTCCTACAGTAGAGAAAATACTCTTGGATAGAGCCGATTGAAATATTTATTGCAATAATTTTCAATTTTCTCTCTCTCTCTCTCTTTCTGTTGAAAGTTGCCTAAGATATTTTATTTTTTAAAAAAGAATACAAAATATATGCTTATTTTATTTTTCTAAGTATCAGAAATAAGGTCTAACAAGATCATTACGAGAAATTAATTTGTAGCCTTAGAGCTGACATATTTTTATTTTCATAATAATTACTATTTCCTTCTATTAATCAAAGATGTTGTAACTAAATTGGTAAAATATTAAACAAATATAAAAATACCTGAAAATGCAAATAAGTATACACATGCAAATTCAGAACATTGAGTGAGAACTAAGAGATCATACAGAAACTGATCTATTCTGTCCTAACAAACTCTGCATATATTCATTTAAAAAGAGTTAAACATTCTTTTATAAATTATGGACAGGATATCTTTCCATCACAATGTTTTATGCATGTTAAAATAGTTTATCAGGCCTCAATTTTATTGAGTTGCAACCTCCCAAGGAAGTTAAGCCTATTGCTTCTGACTCCTCTACATTATCTGCTGATGCCTATCAAGTGAGAACCCTCAGGTCTGGCTAACAGGACACCTCTGTGGCTAAAGAGTTAATGTAGCTTCAGAAAATGCTTACACTCAGTTTCTCCCTGGAAAGTCTGGCTCATTGCACATCCAGAATGTACAAAGCAATTTAGATCTGCAGACAATAGCCAGATGGGCTGCCTTGAAGACAGAAGTCCCTTGTTTACAGACAAAACAAGTAAAGAAATGCAGCCTAAGGCCAAATGTCTACAAACTGCCTAGGCAAGTTTCAGGTGATTAAATCCCAAACTCAAATTAATGTCTCCAAGAGGGTAGATTTTTTGTATCAGAATTTATTATAGTGTTTATGATAATTGATTGTATTCAATTGAGACAACTGTTTTATTAATAGCATGGATTAGCAAGCCCTTTAAAGAGATATGTCATGATGGAAAGAATCGCCTTTGATGTAACAAATAAGAAAAATTAATCTTGAAATGAAGATAATAATTCATTATAATGCTATGCAGAAAATACCAAGAAGCCAGAGAAAATACCAGAGAATTAACTCTGTACAATGAGTTAATTCTTTTTCATTTTTTCCCTAGAATAGAGATTTGTTTTTATTTCCCAGTTTAAATGATGTGAGGATGATAACAAACCTCATGTATATACTTAAAATCCTACGTTTCATGTCATAGAAATGAGACAAGTAACATAACAGGGTATCTTACAGTTGTTACTTAAAAAGAAAAAAGTGAAAGAAAAATAGTATCTTACAAGACTAGGGATAAAGTAATAAATGTCCTAGATGATGATTTGCATTTGAAAAACATTCAAATTTTACCGTATTTTTATATAAATCTTTGACTATACTGCTACATGCTATATTCTATAGAGGTTTCTTTTCTTTCCCTTTGTTTTTTAGAAAGTCAAGATCTCTTGAGTTTGGGGAAATGTAATCATCTCAGAATCATTCAACAGCACAGAACATTGTGACTTTTATTGAGTGAAAACAGAGCCTGCTGGGAGGAGTCTCATCTGTAAAAAATAAAAAAAAGATTTAACTTTTTTAAATCTTAGCCTTGGAGGTATAGGGACATTGTGTGTTTGTGTGTGTGTGTGTGTGTGTGGACAAGGGCTTGCACATACACAAAAATGTCTGTCAAAAATAGCTTATTTATCCAAACTATAAGGTTGGCATAAATCCCTGAAGTCTGTGAGTAGTAAGGAGGAAAGTGTAAAAAGAAAAATGTAAGATATCATTATTATAAGCTTTTCTGTTTTAGGGAAGATATTTGTCTACATCTGAATCGAGTCTGTGAAATTAGAGCCATTGTTAAGCAACTGGTTGTTTACTTCTAATTATCTTATTTACGTGACTGGTAAAGGTGTGAACAAGTGATGTATTTTTTCTTTATTTTTAATTTTCTAAATGTTTAAGTATTACAGCACATAATAGTTGTATATATTTATAGGGTATGTGTGATATTTTGATATAGACATACAATGTGTATTAATCAAATCAGAGTAATTGGGGTATCCGTCACCTAAGGCATTTATTTAGTGATATTTTCAAGGTAAAAATAATCCTGTCTTTAAAAAGAAGTGGAAAGTATTCTAATCTCGTTAGAAAAAATAATATGTGTACTTAGAGAAGTCTTAACGAAACCAGCATTTATTGAACACCCACTAAGTGCAGCAATTCTGTAAAATACTGTGAGAATCAAAGGAGAAATGAAACAGCATACCCAGAGAAAGTGATTCTAACTTTCCCTGCACATTAGAGTTGCCTGTGGAGTCTGTCAAAATCTCTGTTTAGATCATAAGTAAGTTCAATTAAATCAGAATATTTTGGGTGTGGAAGTCAGCAATCAGTTCCCTCAAGTGACTGATACCCAACCAGCTAGAAAGGTTCTTCTCAAATGTTAATGTTTATAAGAATTATTTGAGAATCTTGATAAAATACATATTATGATTGAGTAGGTCTGGATTGTACATAGAAATTCTGTGAAAAGCTTCATCATCAATCAGGACTATATGTCGATTGGAAGGTGGAACTCAAAAATTAAATGCAGAAAGCAATAAAATAATCAAGTTACTTTAAAGTGATTCAAGACAATGGTGCACTAAATACCTGTCAGGTAAAACATACATCCTCTCTATAGGAATCCACTGCTATTTTAGCATGAAGGTAATTCCCCCAAACAAATTGCTAAGTAAAATAAGGATTTCATAATTTAAAAAAATACTAATTGCACTCTTTCAAGGTAGTGATCTCTTTTACTGAAATAAGAATAAACTGAGCTTTACACTCTCAACAGATACTAGGTTGGTGCAAAAGCAATTGCAATTTCAGCATTGTTGAAATTTGTTGTTTGATATTAGAATACATTCTTAAATAAATGTGTTTATGGTATACATTATTTTAATGCACATTTATCACTTTATGATTTTTTGCTAAAGAATTCTTACTTGCTGTTTATTTTATATTTATTTTAAACTATGGAAATGATGTTAGACAAAAAGCAAATTTGAGCAATTTTCTTATTCGAGTTTGAAATGGGTCATAAAGCAGCAGAGACAACTCTCAACATCAACAATGCAATTGGCCCAGGAACTGCTAATGAATGAACAGTTCAGTGAAAGTTCAAGAAGTTTTGCAAAGGAGACAAGAGCCTTGAGGATGAGGAGCCCAGTGGCTGGCCATAGGAAGTTGACAAGGACCAATTGAGAGCAGTCATTGAAGCTGAACCTCTTATGACTATGGGAGAATTTGCCAAAAAACTCAACATGGGCCATTCTACAGTCATTCAGCGTTTGAAGCAAATGGGAAAGGTGGATAAGTTCAATTAGTGGGCGCCTCATGAGCTGACCGAAAATCAAAAAAATCATCATTTTGAAGTGTCATCTTCTCTTATTGTACGCAACAATGAACCAGTCCTCAATCTGATTGCCATGTGCCATGAAAAGTGGATTTTATATGACAACCAACCAGAGATGGCCATCTCAGTGGTTGGACCGAGAAGCTCCAAAATACTTCCCAAAGCCAAACGTGCACCAAAAAAATGTCATGGTCACGGTTTGGTGGTCTGGTGCAGGTCTGATCCACTACAGCTTCCTGGATTCCAGTGAAACCATTACATCTAAAAAATATGCTCAGCAAATTGATGAGATGCATGGAAAACAGCAATGCCTGCAGCCAGTGTTGGTCAATAGAAAGGGGCCAATTCTTCTCCATGACAACGCCTGATGGAATGTTGCACAGCCAATGCTTCAAAAGTTGAATGAATTGGGCTACAAAGTTTTGCTTCATCTGCCATATTCACCTGATCTCTGGCCAACTGACTACCACTTCTTCAAGCATCTTGACAACTTTTTTGCTGGAAAAATGCTTCCACAACCAGCAGGATGCAGATAATGCTTTCCAAGAGTTCTTGAATCTCAAAGCATGAATTTTTATGCTACAGAAATAAACAAACTTATTTCTCATTGGCAAAAATGTATTGATTGTAATGGTTCCTATTTTGATCAATAGAGATGTGTTTGAGCCTAATTATCATGATTTAAAATTCATGGTCCAAAACCACAATTACTTTTGCACCAACCTAATAGTTCTGATGGCATTGAGGGGAGGAATATTTGAAAATCTAGACTGAAAGGCAGAACAGAAAAACATTGGCATATAAAAGTATCAAATGGAATAGGCCACCAGAATTTTTTAGAAAAACTATAGATGTTGGAAAAGGTCTTTAAGAGTCTACCTCCAAAGTCTTTCCTCTGATTCAGTATCAAAGGCAAAGAAAGAAAGGACATTGGCAATTTCATTGACATAAACCCATTTGGAGAGAATTCAGGAGTAGATCCTGAAGCATATGTGACTGGGCCTCATAGGGTTTTTAACACACAAGAAAAACTAGAATGAAAAATAGTTCCATTGCTTGATCTACAATGCCAATCTGTACATTTTGAAAAAGCTTGTCAAAATAAAGTCTCAGAAAAAATTGTTGGCATAGAGAAAACAAAACAACTAGATAACTTCACTTCAGTCAATAAATACAGTGAAATGGTTGTTTCTCTTGGGAAATACTGTTGTAGACAATATAAACAGAAAGGACTTTGGAAAAAAGTTTCAACTCCACTAGTAAGAAGCTAAAATTAAAAAAATAAAATAAAGTGAATGATCAAAGAAGGTGCTCAAACGTAGAATCGGTAGCCAGTTTCCTGTTTTACTCTTAAACTCACAAAAAGGCATTTCTCTAAATTTTGAAGGATAATATTGCAAAATTATTATTGATACAAGTACAAACTTATCATTACATAGGCTTTCACTGAGCATTAACAAACTACTCCCCTGGTAATAATCCTCATGTTCTCCGCACTTCAGCCCCTAAAAGTCACCTCTAACCTTTAATTAGGAAATATTAGTTCTTCCCTTGTGAAACTACACCTTCTAATTTAACAGGAAGGAATCCATTGAACAATTAAAATTGCCAAAATAGTGCTCATCTGAAGGTTTCTATATTGAAATCCTTATTCAAAATAGGTCATAGCTAATTTTAAAAGAAGCTTACTAGAATCCGTGCCTAAATCAAGCCCAAATTAAAGGACTCAACTTGGTGTGGGACTTCTTGTAGGCCAAAAATTCTATGGATATAAGAAACAAGAATGTTTGGGCTAAACATATTTAGGTTCGTCTTGATCCATCTAACCTCTATTTAAACTCACAAAAGAACCTCTTAAACTAGAAGGTAAAGAAAGACAAATAAAAGCAGTTGAAGGCTTACTAGATAAAAGACTTATCACACTAGGATTTGTAACATCCATATCCCTCCTGGTCAAAACACCCCAGAATGCTATTCTCAAATCCTCAACTAGAACTTGTAAAAAAAATTTTAAATTTCTCTCTAATTTTACTTTTATCTAATGTGTAAATGAACTTCTGTAGTACTCTAAAAGTGAAATGAATTCTGAGACTGATTCCATCTACCTATTTACACTTTTAGCTCAGAAAAAAAAAAGTTTCTAAAGATAAGTGAAAATTTTGTTCAAACTTGGTAACACAGGCTGAATTATCTCAAGGAAACAAATCCATTTTGCTTGAGAACATGCAAGCTATTCAGAACTTTCCCAGGCCCAATGACTAAGGGAAAATTTAGAGGATTTTGAGATCTCTCTGCAGACAATGAGGTCCCAGGTTTTCTGAAATATCCATGTCACTCTGTCTATGACTTAGTGACGGATGCACATACCTTAATGAAAACGTAATAGAAGTCGATATCATAGAGGTGGTCTTCCTTCACAAAAAATGTTGTTCACCCACTTAACAAAGCTATATTGCAGTTGGTTCCTCCCCTAGCTAGCTTCCTATTAGCCACTTTTGTGTGTTCATACAGTCAGGAGTAGCTTATTCACAATCACAAAAATCAACGAAAAAATCTGAACCCAGCTCACTTCTGGACCCCAGAGACAAAAAGAATTTTCTTCCACCTTGAATTTAGTCCTGCCTTGGTGAACCGTCTGATGCTGTCTCGGAATAAAACGCTTCCCAATGTGACATACATTTTTGAGCAAACTGTAAACACTACCCGACCTTAAAGCTCAATCAACGTAATAATACAGTAGTTCAACACTTCCTTTCCCAAACTATATCAATTGCTATTATATATTAAAAAAGGTAGAACCAAAAGTCTATCTCAGGTTAGACATTTATTTTTCCAGACTTTCCTTTATTATAGACTAAAGAGATGTTTGAGCATGTGCTTGCAATCATTTCCGTACAAATGCCACAACTGCAAACACCTGCATATAGAATGACATAACAAGAACATTCAGAATTTTATAGGAACAGGAAGATTACTTCTAGATTTATAAAATAAGTATATTTATTCCCAAAGCTGTAGCTGTCAAGTTTTATGTAAAATTTGTTTGTGGATATGGTTAGAAATTCAGATTTTCACCCCATCTTACCCCACCCCCCAAAAAAGTGAAGTGATTTGTTAGATTATCATATAGACAAATTGGACATTAGCCAGAAGGATGGGAAGAGAAAGAAAATGATGATTTTCAGAAAAACATATATTATCAGGGGTGTGGGAACCTGTGAAGGATTCAGAAAGAGAAAAGCAAGAGAAACACAACCAAGAGATGTTTTAAATTTATTTATGTATTTTTCTTTCTAATTTTTATCTTCTCTGCATTTAGATTTGGCAAATTACAAGGTGCTATAATAATTGAAATTCTTTTATAATTCTGAGGAAAATGTCAACATCAGAATGTGCTGTCTATTTCTGGAACACGGACCAGTCAAGTTGCTGGTGCAAATTCAGACCCAGAGAGCACATGTATGAAGTTGAACAGTACATTAAGACACCTGGAGAAACCCATCTGCAGTGGGCACTGTGTTGAGAGTCGGTGAATTTCCTAAGGGGACCACTGTTTTAGATTGAGTTGTACAATAACAGATGCTGCTGGTGGATCTTAGCACCAACAAATTGGATGGAGAACACAGCAGAAATTGAGGGTCTGCTTCTGCCAAGGCAGATGAAGCCAAATCAATCAGCCAAAGTTACCACGTTTTGAGTCAACTGAAAGAACACAAATCATGAGTTCAATAAAACATGGATTTCAGATCTGGAGGGCATAGAACCTGTTCAAAAAGAGCCAGAAGACAATACAAAGATATTGTCAGTCCAAGTGCCCACTGTTTGCCAACCACTCACATGTTGTGCAAAAGAGAAAGGTAGGTGTGAGTGTGAGACCGATGTGGATCGCTGAAAGCCAGGACACTTCATCACATAAAACTAAGCCTTATATACATCGACTGTTTAAATTACTATCCATGATAAATGTGACTGATGGAACAGCTGGGGCATTCTCCTCCCCATTCCAGTTTTGCAGCAACACACTGAAGTCCTGGCACCTTGTACTCACCTGACATGACAACAAAGGGGCTGAGGGGGACAGCAGAAGGAAGAGAATCCTGTCATTGTCCCCCAGGAACATGCTGTTCTCCTGCTCTCTGAGCCAACACAGTAATATTTTCTTTTATTTTTTTTTTATCTTCAGAAAGAAAGATAAGGGAGGAGATATATTTTATATTGAGACCACCCATGGTCTGCCCTTTATTTACCACAGACCTGCAACAGAGTATTAGGTTTATTAAGTACGATATGTCCAATTTCCTTAAGTACTAAGTTTGACAGTTGATATCTCTGAGATTTCACTTTGACACTTCTTGGTTTATTTTTATTGTGAAGGTGCATGCTCAGTCTTGCAAACACATGGTTTGGCTTATAATTACATTTCAAATTTTTTGTAGAACACTTTTTTGTGAAACCATGAGTAAGTCAAAAATTCATGTTTTTTTTCAAATATGAGTTCCACTGTGGAACCAATGCAGCACAGACAGCTTGAAATAACAACAAAGTGTTTAGGAAGGATGTGGCTAATGCATACGCAGTATGCAGATGGTTTGAGAAGTTCTGTACTGGTGATTTCAGTCTTGGAAATGAGCCACCTGGGTGACATGAGACCAAGATGGATAAGGATGAACTGAAAGCTGTAATAGAAGCGAATCCATCTTAACCTACATGTGAATTAGCAGCAAGGTTTGACGTTACTATTCCAACAACACTGAACCATTTAAAACAAATCAGTAAGGTAAAGAAGCTGGACAGATGGGTTCTGCATGAATAAACAAGCATCAGAAAATAAATCATCTGGAAGATTGCCTTCCTTTGCTGTCACGACATAAAGACAAACAAACCATTTCTACACCATTGCTATGTGTGATGAAAATGGATTCTTTTTGACAATCGCGAGCTTTCAGCACAATAGTTGGATAAAGATGACATGCCAAAACACGGTCCAAAACTGAATATTCATCAAAAAAAACTAATGGTGTCTGTTTGGTGGGTCCAGCTCTGGTATTACCAGCTTCATGAAATCTGGTCAATTGATTACAGCGAATGTCTACTGCACTGGACGAAATGATGAGGATGCTTGTGATAAAGCAGCCCAGATTGATCAACAGAGACAGGCCAATCCTCTTGCAAGACAACGCTTGACCACATGTCACATAAACAACATTGCTCAAACTACAGAATCTGGCCTTGGAAACTCTCTGTCGTCCACTGTATTCACCAGATCTTGCATCAACTGACAATCATTTCTTCCAGGCTTTGGACCACTTTTTGCAAGGAATAGTACTCAATTCTCAACAAGCTGTGGAAAACATTTTTCACGATTTCATCACCACTTGTTCTGTAAACTTCTTTGCTGTTGGCATTAACAAGCTACTGTTAAAATGACAAAACTGTGTCAATAGTTTAGGTACATACTGCTTCTTGTTTGAGATATAATAAACTACACATTTGATTCAAAATCAGGCATTTCACAGTTAACAAATCGACTGAATAAAAAATAAAATAAGTTTGACCACTTGAAGCTTTAGGATAAAGTATAAGCTTTAAAAAATATATCTTTCAATTGCATCTAAATCAAAATCTGTATTACTGCTTCAAATTCTTATCACTTTGTTTTAGGCTGAAATGAATCCACCACAAAATTCACATGTTGAAGTACTTACCTTCAGTATCGCAGAGTGTAACTACATTTGGAGTTAGAGTCTATAAAAGGATTACATTCAAATAAGATCATTAGGGTGGACCTCAATCCCATCTTGATGGTATCCTGATGATAAGAGAAGATTAGGATATACAGGAGAGAGATCAAGGATGCAGTATACAGAGAAAAAGCCCTGTGAAGACACTGGGAGAAGACGGTCATCTGCAATTCAATGAGAATGGTCAAATCTGCTGGGGCCTTATCTTAGACTTACAGCCTCCAGAACCATGAGACAATAAATTTATGGTTGAAGTCACCCAGTCTATGGTATTTTGTTATGGTAGCCCCAGCAAACTTATCCACGCTTTTTATGAAAAGATTTGTTGCATTTATCAGCACCACCAGTTAGCATTTTATCATGTTCAATTATAACAGATCTGATTTGTCTTATTGCAAAAAGTGTAGGTTTAAGTTGACTTTATCTTTGGTTTGAATAAAGGCAAATAAAATTAAAAATATGATGCTAGAAATCCATTGCATAGCATGAATTGCATAATTAATTTTAAAAGAGAAGAAGATTACTATTAAACCACATGGTATTTGGGGGACATTGAAGGAATTTTCTACCTTTGAAAAATGTTATACGATTATATTTTTATAAAAAATAAATTATTCACTAGAGATTTTAAAAAATATTACTACCTGTGTTTACTGAAATAAACTGAAGGCATATGTTTACCATTTACCATCCAGTAAATGAGGAAGCCAATATAAAGTATAACAAACTATAAAAAATTAAAAGTGCAAAATATTTCTTTATATATCAGAGTTACCGTGTGACAAATTTGAAATGTCATTCTAAATGTTTTTATTATTGTTTTTGCACCTCCTACAGTGAAAAAAAATTTACATAATTTTAGGTCATTTTCTAATTCACTAATATATTGCCAGCACTTAGGTCATGCCTAAGATACAGTAGATACAAAATTATCATGGTTGACTAAAAGAATCAATATATATTGAACATTTTTTGCTCCTCTTATGAATAACATTTACCCATTTAATGCAGATGCTTTAAAATTTATAATTGTACATCAAAATATCTCTCTTTAGTGAAAAATTATAGTTTTCCTGACATATGGACCTTGAAATGAACCAGAAAAAAAGATAATATTTCCAGTAAAAATCCAGTAAAACTGACATATGAAACAAATGTATTTACTAAACACAAAAATGGACACACTTAAGCACACATACGCTTCAAAATAAATTTCATTTTGACAAAACAAATACTAATAAAAAGAAAATTCCACATATAATTTCTACATTTATTCTCTCTAGAAATATTGATAGAATGAGGAAACTTTTAGCACTGGGAATACAGAAAAATGAATAACACATGGTGTTTTTTTCATCTCAAAAAGCTTACAATCTGCATAGTGAGCAGTATATATGAGTAAACATTTGCAGTAAATGATAATTATCATTCGCAGATCATTTAATATGTGCCATCTATTAGTCAAAGCATTTATACATACCTCCTCATTTAATCATTAATACACTGTGGTTTATTGTTATTACTTCCATTCTATAAATGGACACACTCAACAACTGAGAGCCAACTAACTTGCTGATATTACAGAGTTTTGAAATTTCACATCTGGGACTCAAGCGCAGGCTATCTGTTCTCAGAGCCCCTTAAATTCCACCCCCATAAAGCAAAGAGAAAACTAAAATCTTCCAGGAGCAGAGAGAATATTACACACAGTGGAATATTGTTATACAACTCTCTTCTCATGAGAAGCAGTGGAAGCTAGAAGATAACAAAATAACATGTTTAGAGTTCTTAGATTTTTTTAAAATCTATCAATCTAAAACTAAGTGGGACAATCCTTTAAAATGAAGCTAAAACAAAAAACAATTCAAATGGAAATTCCTGAATTTATCTTCAACAGAAAAGAACTACAATCATAGTCAAAAAAAATCTTCCAAATAAAGGAAAATGTTGCAAGATGGAAACACAGACCTGCAGGAACAAAGAAAAACACTAGGAAAGTGAAAATTGAAAATAACTATAAATTATCTTTTTATTACTTTTTATGAGTAATTTCATACGTGTGTATTTATATATAATTTCTTTTAAATATTAAATATTATCAACTGAAGCAAATGCGTTACAGGTATATTCTGGAGGTCATATTGTATAAGCAAGTAGGAATCATACTATGTACACAAAGGCACAAAAGATAAAGGAAATTACAAATAGAATTAACTGTCATGAGAATTATACATTTAAATAGCATACTATTATTTGCTGATTCAATGTGATAGTTAAAGATTCATACTATAAATTTGAAGGTAACACTGTACAATAGAAATTTCTATGATGATGAAACTCTTTGATTCATTTATGCTGTCAAATCCTGTAGCTCACTAGCAACATAGACTAGTGAGAATTTGAAGGTGGCTGCAAAATTAAAATCCAATGATGTTTAATTTTAATTTTAAATATTATTTTTATTTTTTTTGTTTCAGTATATTACAGGGGTATAAATGTTCAGGTTACGTATATTGCCTTTGCCCCACCCAAGTCAGAGCTTCAAGCGTGTCCATCCCCCAGACATTGTGCACCACACCCATTAGGTGTGTATATACCCATTCCCTCCTCCCCATTCCCATCTACCAGACACCCGATATGTGCACTTAAATGTTGATCAGTTAATACCAATCTGATGACGAGTACATGCGGTACTTGGTTTTCCATGCTTGTGATACTTCACTTAGCAGAAGTGGATATTGGCAACTCTATTGAACAATCCAGCTCTAGTGCCATGAATAAAACTCAAAACATAGAATAAGTGTAGCCTAAATGTCAATAGAACAGATAAAATAAAATGATAAAACCTAATTACCCCCCAAGTGGGAGAGGAATAAAGGGAAAAAGAAACAAAGAACTGAGATATCCAAAACCTAAAATAAAGATTTTAAGCTTAAACATAACCATATAAATAATTTCATGTAAATAATTAAGCCCTTCAATTAAAAAGCAGATACTTTTAGACTATATAAGAAAGCAAGGCTCCAAATGGGAGCAAGAAAGATTTTAAATATAGAGATACAAGAAGTTTGCAAAATAAATATCAGAAGAATACATACCAAACGTCAGAAAGTTGGTGTGGCTCTATTTACATCTAAAAAAGTAGTGTTCAAAAGTCACTAAATATAGGATATTTCCTCAGGACAAAAGTGTCAATTTATCAAGAGTATATAAGACCACAAAATTAATATGCACCTAAAGATAAAGATTCAAATACATGACTGAAAAAATGACAAATCCACAGCCATAATAGAGGTTTTTATCTTTCCACTCTCAGTAACTGATAGGCAAATAAACAAATAATTAGTAAGCTTATTGACCAAATTAGCATTGATAGAATATGACATCCAACAACTACATAATCACTCCTTTTTAAAAAATAAACGTGGAGTATTCACCAACACAGACTATATTCTGGGTCACACAGTAAATCTAAAGAAGTTTTTAAAAATTGACATTACTCAGAATTAGTGTTCTGACTATCATGATATAAACTAGAATCCAATAACTGTAAAATATATAGAAAATGTTCAGGTATAGGCATATTTTGTTTTATTGTACTTTACTTTTCTCCACATTGCAGATATTTCAATTTTTTTCTAATTGAAGATTTGAGGCAATCTTGTGGTAAGTCCATCTGAATAATTTTTCTAACAGCATGTGATCACTTCATTTCTTTATCAAATTTGGTAATTCTCATAACATTTCAAAACTTTTCATTATTATTATTAATATATCAGTTATGGTGATCAGTGATATTTGATGTTACTATTGTAATTTTGGGGTGGCACCAAGAACTGAACCCATATAAGACAGAAAACTAAACCCATAAATGTTATGTGTGTTCTGAATGCTGCAACGAGTGGCCATTCCCCCATTTATCTTCCTCTCCTTGGGCCTCACTATTTCCTGAGACACAAGAATATTGAAATTAGGACAATTAATAGATGCACAATGGCCTCTAAGTGTTCAGGTAAAGAGTTGTGTATCTATCATATTTAATTAAAAGCTACTAATGATTTAGCTTAGTGAGAAAGACATGTCAAAAGCTGAAATAGTTCAAAAGCTATACCTCTTGCTCTAGACAGCTAGCCAAATAGTGAATGAAAAGTAAAAGTTATGGAAAGAAATTAAGAGTGCTACTCCAGTGAACACACGAATGATAAGAAAATGAAACAGCTCTCTTGATGCTATAGAGAAAGTTTGAGTGGTCACCATAGAAAATCAAAGCAGTCACAATATTCCCTTAATCAAAAGCCTAATTCAGCGATTGACCCTAACTCTCTTCAGTTCCATGAAGCCTGAGAGAGGTGAAGAAGCTGCAGAAGAAAAGTTAGAAGGTAGCAGAAGTTAGTTCATGAGGTTTAAGAAAAGAAGCCATATCCTTAAGAAAAAAGTGCAAGTTAAAACAGCAAGTCCTAATGGAGAAGATGCGGCAAGTTATCGAGTAAGATCTAGCTAAGATCACTGATGAACGTGGCTACACTAAACAACAGATTTTCAGTGTAGATGAAGCAGTCTTAGATTGGAAGAAAACATCATCTAAGAGTTTCAAATCTAGAGAGGAGAAGTCAATGACTGACTTCGAAGATTCAAAGGACAGGCTGACTCTCTTGTTAGGGGCTAATACAGCTGCCAACTGTTAAGTTGAAGCCATTGCTCATTTTCTATTCTGAAAATCCTAGAGCCCTTAAAAATTATACTAAATCTACTCTGCTGTGCTCTATAAATGGAACAAGAAAGCTTGGATAACAGCAAATCTGTTTATAATATGGTTTACTGAATAGTTTACACCCACTATTGAGACCTACTACTCAGAAAAAAAGTTTGGTTTGAAAATAGGACCACTCATTAGCAATACACCTGGTCACCCAAGAGCTCTGATGGCAATGTGCAAGGAAATTAATGTTGTTTTCATGCCTGCTAACATAATTTACATTCTGCATCCCCTGGACCTAGGAGTAATTTTGACTTTCAAGTCTTATTATTTAAAAAATACATTTTGGGGGAAAGAAAAATACCATAGCTTGGCCAGAAAGAGACCAGAACAGGAACCTTTCTGAAAAGGAGAGAGCTGAAAAATAGCAAAAGCAAGCAAATGAGGGATCAAGTTCAGGGAGCTTAGCTAAGGGAAAAAGAGTCAGGAATGTTACAGAACTTTTGAAAGTCAAGCACGTCCTTGAAGCAAAAACACATAATACATGTTTGTGAGTTGAAATTCTATAAGTCAGAGATTTAGTAAGAGAAATATCTGAAAGTAAGATTGGTGAGCTCTCAACTGAGGAAAGAGTACATTTGAAATCTGTTTACAGTGCTTGATGACTATAGGTAGACAAAATTAAACCTACAGAAAACTACAGAGTTCTGACATTTAAGTGAAACTTGCATCTGCCTGAGGAAGAAATTCTGAGATCACATGAATACCAAGTGAAATAAAGTATACATGGAAAAAAACCTATCGTGGCATGGGAAGTGAACAGTAGGAATTGTCGCCATCAAGCCAGTCCACCCTCAAGAAGACAGACCTAGGAAGAAGCTCATGCAGAGCCTAGAAGCAGACTATAATTCACTTGGGCATGGAATTCTGGGGCTCCACGTTTCTCAAATATAGTCAAGAATAGAGGTGTGTGCAGACTCTCAGAGGGTGTTTCCAGTTGTCTCCATGTACCCCTCAGTCTGTGGGTTGGAGCATGGTCAGAGCAGGGCCAGAGAAGGGACCAGAGTAGAGGCCCCCAGCACCCAGCTATAAGCCAGTACTGACCCTCACTCTACCTAAAACCAACATCCCCCTCGCAAGCGAGTCACCCATCTGTCTTTACTCCCTGTTCTATAACATTCTGATCCCTGTTTTTATCCCAAGGAATGGCTCTGGTTGTTACCACTCTGTAACTTATATAGCTTCGTTTTATTTTTATGAACTATAATAAATTCAAGATTGGCTTATGGTTACATTTTGTAAGAGTATACCTACCATAGATAAGTGATTGCTCTGATCCTGGGCAAACTAAATTGAAAACCTGGAAAAGATTCACCATTCTCCATGCCATTAAAAACATTCATGATTCATGGGAGTAGGTGTAGAAGAATTTGATTCCAAACTTAATGGATGAATTTGAGGCATTCAGATCTTCAATGGAGGAAGGAACTATAAATGTGGTAGACACAGCAAGAAAACTAGAATCAGAAGTGGAGCCTGAAAATGTTACTGAATTGCTGCATTCTCTTATCAAAACTTTAACAGATGAAGGGTTGCATTTTATGGATGAGCAACAATAGTGGTTTGTTGAGATAGAATCTATTCCTGAAAATGCTGCGACTGTTGTTGAAAAGGCAACAAATGATTTAAAATATTACTTAAACTTAGTTGACAAAGCAATGGAGAGTATTGAGAGAATTGACTCCAATTTTTAAAGAAGTTCTATTGTGGATAAAATGCTATCAAACAGAATTACATGCCACAGAGAAATCTTTTGTGAAAGGAAGGGTCAAGTGATATGGCAAACTTCATTGTTATCTTATTTTAAGAAATTTCTGTCAGCTACTTTAAACTTCAGCAAACATCACCCTGATGAGTAAGCAGCTGTCAATATCAATAAAAAAAATCCTTCACCAACAAAAAGATTGTGACTCGCCAAAGGTTCAGATATTTATTAGCACTTTTTTAGCAATAACATATTTTTAATTAAGATATGTACATTGTTTTTGGACATAATAATATTACCTATTTATTAATGGACTAGTATAATGTAAACGTAACTTTTATATATACCGAGAAACCAAAATATGCATGTGAATTGCTTTATTAAGATATTTGTTTTATTGCAGTGGTCTGGATCTCAACCTGCAATACCTCCAGAGCATGTCTATAATTGGCAAGGAAGCCATATACTTCTAGGTAAATTATGTGTCAAAATTGATGACTAGAGAAATGTAGAAAATGCTTCAAAATAAATTATAAAAAAACCCCTATATATCAAATATGTGTTATAGAAGAAAATCATTGTTTATAAATAGCTTTATAAACATAAATACATATATTAAAAAATAAAAATATGCAAACTCAGGGATCTAAAATTTAATCTTAAAAAGCTAGAAAAATTAGCAAATTTTGTACTAAATATCTGTAAGGAAGGAAATAATAAAGATGAAATCATAAAGCAATGAAGTAGAAAAGAAAACAGAAATAATGGCCAATAAATTTTAATTCTATTTTTAAAAAGTTTAATAAAATAGGTAAACATCCATCAAGACTTCTCTCAGGAAGAAAACAGGTAATATCACTTCAGATGCTGTAGACATTACAAAAAATATTATGATTAATTTTATGTCTATGAATTTGAAAATGTTGAAATGGATGAGTCTTTGAAAAATATAACTTACCAAACTGATTTAAGAAAAAATTGAAAATCTAAATTTATTAAAAAGATAAAATTAAAATGTATCTTTCTGTATTGAAGAAAATTCCAGGCCCATATAGATTAAGTAGCAAGTGCTACCAAACTTTTAAAGTAATAGTTAATAACAATTAGAACATAGAGAGACAGAAGGGAACATTTTCGAACCATTTCATAAGGTTAGCATATACCCTATACAATACCTGACACATATTAACAGAAAATAAAATCACAAACCCAAATGCCTCATGAAAATACATGAAGAAAACATCTTTGATATAATGTTTGTGAATAAAATTCAATAATATATAAAAATGATATTGCATTAGAAGATAAAGAGAAAGAATTGAAAATAAATATAAAATAGGTGGGACAAATATGAATATTTATATATGTTATGTACAAATTAAAATATATCAATATTTATATTAAAAAAGAGCTGTAAAATAGATGGAAGAAAAGAATGATCGGAAAATATAATCATAAAAGACATCAGAAGAAATTTGTAAAAAGGTAACTTGAATGATCTCCCAACATTTGTGATTATTCATTATAGTTTCCTTGAAATTATCAAGCAATGCAATTTTGTAATGTGTATAAGGCAAAATGGAAATATGAAAAAGGAGCTAAAAATTATAGACTACTTTTCCAAATCATAGAAATAATATAATAGTTGAAGGAGGCAATATGATTGAAATATGTAACATTTTTAGAATGTAAGATGCCTGAGTGATTTTGGATGTAGATAAAAGAAAAAAAAACTTGGGGAATGAACAATTTATAAATGAACAATTTATAAATCTTGAATGGTAAGAATTATTGAAATAAATGTTTAAAGAATATGAGGTTGTTTAGAATGAACAGTATGTTAGAAGAGAAGAGTTAGCCTATCCAGAATTCAAATATTTGCCTTTATGATGATAGCAGTGGAGATAAAGACAGATAAAAAATAATCATACATTTGGAAGTAGAAAAAACGAATTTGGAGAGATTTGATCCTAGTTTCTTAAAGACATGAGATATCGGGTCATGTAGGAAGCCCTTGAGATAATGAGGGGAATTCCAGTTTAGAAGTACTATTCTGACATGGGAGCAGCAGCTGTCTAAGATCATATAACGGATTAGAGATACAGAGTGAACGAACAGACTGCAAGAAAAAGCTAAAGATTATCCTACATAAATCCTGTCCTTTATTCAAGCTTCCAACATTTGGCAGTGTCATGTAAACTATCATCTAAAACTTTTATTTGGATGCCGTAAAGAAATATCAATCTCTATTAGAAGAATTATAAAATGGACAGACTTTTAACACATATTTATTTTCTCCCCTTTCATCATCTTATGTTATAAATGAGACATAATTTCAGATCCCCAGCTATAATTTAGTCCAAAAGTGGATTTTGTTTTATTGTCCTAAAGGAAATGTCTGTGTTTTTAAAATTTTTATATATTTATTTAGTTTTTAACATTTGTTAATTGTAATATTTAACATAAAATTTCAATTTTCAGCTTCTCTCAACAATATCTGAAGGCCTGTGAACATGGTCTGTAAACTACTCTCCAAAGGGGCCACCTGTTTGGAGATAAGCACGGGCTCTTCCCTTTAGATGCACTTGCATTCTGTTTCCCACAATTCTCACCGCTCACTCATCTCAGCCTGAGTGTCAGTTATTTCCCACCATTCTCAAACTCTTTATACCATGTTAGATTTAGGAAAAAGGAAATCATGTCTCGATTCTTGATTCTTTGAATTGTGAATGACGTGTGAAAGATAAGATTTCATTTTCATAAACAGGCAAAATATTAGCTCTGAAAAATATATATGCATGCAATACACAAAGCATATAGATATATATGTGCATACATATATACACATGCATGCATATATAGTGGTCCCTCGTTCTCCATAAAATACATTCGAAGACCCCCAGTGGATGCCTGAAACTACAGATTGTACTGAACCCTACACATGCAATGTTTTCCCCTGTACATACATATGTATGTTAAATTTAACTTATAAATTAGGCACATGAAAAGATTAAAAGTAATAGCTAATAATAAAATAGAGCAATTACAACTATATACTGTAATAAAATTTATGTGAATTCGATCTCTTTCTCTTTCTTTCTCTCAAAATATCTTATTGTACTGCGCTGCAGATAATTTAAATCACAAAAAGCTAAGCCAGGGGTAGGAGAGGAGTATTGTACACACACACACACACACACACACACACACACACACACACACACACATACACACAAGCAATGAGTCCCTTCATTTATTCATATTACTTCCATGGCCTCATTGTTATTTTTTTTACTTTATATCTATGCTTAGCTGGACAAAATATATGCAAGCACATCCAGAAACATAAGTTTGGAAAAAGCAATTTCAATAAGGCTAAGACTGTTTATCTGTTTTATTTTCTAAGGACACTGAAATGTTGCCTGCAACAGGCATCCTTCCCATATATCTGACTAACACAGATGCAGAAGAATTTGCATTTAGAACACTAAAAGGACAATAAATGAATTAAGAATAATAAACCTAAAGAGTTTTCTAATTTACCAAAGTCTTCGTGATGTTAATTAGTGTTGATTTTTCAGATAGGATATAATTTGTGAGGGATAAAGCCCTAAGATCTTTATGTCCTTCCAAATCTTAAAAAAAAATCTCTAAAACATATAATTTCCTCAATCTGCAAAATTGAAAATTCAAAATAATGATAGCACTTTGAAGAGATGTGATGAGAATGAATTTGGGCTGTATTTGGGTTATATTTGGGCAGCAAATTTAAACTCACTCCAAACAACCACACACAAAATATAACTTCTTGTTTTCCTTTAACTGAAGCAATTTTATTAAAGTTTTATAATCGTATCTCCATCCTTCCCATTTCCCATCCCTATCCCAACACCAAAACTTTCATCTCCCTGCCTACTACCACCTAATAAAGAAAAAAAAGGGTAGGGAACTTTAACTTGAATTATGTTTCAGTCTTTCCTATTCTAAAAGATTTGTTTAGATAACTTAATTCCATTTATAAAAATACTCATTAATATTCTCTCTCCTTACTCTTGGAAGTTACAATATAAAGTCTGAGTTTATGGAGATCTTGTATAGACCCACTGGAAAGGAGGTCTCAGATGCTACAAACTGGTCTCTGTTTAAAGTGTCTTTTCCAATGTATTGTTTCTAGATGTGTCTCTATCCTCCCGTTATCTACTGATGATGTTACTGATTCTGTGTAGCTGTTGGGCATGCAATGGCTATTACTGGTGCTAAAAACTAACCCTATGTTTTCCTCTAGTTACTGTGATGTCTACTCTAAATGGTCTTCTCTTTCCATGACATGATCTAACTCAGGGAACACGGGATAATTTTGGATCCACTTCATATCCCATGCTAACCATAATGATCCAGTAGTATAACTTCAAGCCATCTCTTAGTCTCCTTCAAAGAAATAATAACAACAACAACAATAAATAATATCTTATATTTCGAAAGTGCTATATGACTAGGGATGTTCTAAAGGCTTTCTACATAGTAAATCACTGATGCTCAAATAATCCTTTCAAGTAATTACAATTAATTCCTACTGTAAGAAAAAGAAAATGGAGAATAGATAGGTTAAATGGTATTCCCAAGTCAAACAGAAAGAACGTAGTAACGTCAGGGTTTTAAACACAGACTCAATGTTTGGAGAGCCAGACTCTTCAAGTCATAAACTTTTGTACAGACTTCTTATGAAACCAGACTGTTGAAAGGGAAAGCATCATATAATAGTATTTTGGGCAGATCAAGTCTTCCTTAAGCCAGATTGTTTCATTGATTGCATAACATGTAACATCTTACTACATTTGAGGATCAAACTCATAGTTAATGTGAAAAAAGACCTGAAAAATTTCTAAATTATCCCCTTTTGGTAATATTGCCAAAGGAAAAAAAATCATTCTAAAAATTTCTGTAGCCCAAGTCCCTCTGCCCTCTGTACAGTACTGAAGACAGAGTAAGAAACAAGCATCTTGAGCCTGAACTTCTTAATTTACCCTTATCTCCTTCCCACACTTCTTCATATGCCTGTATCTTGTTTCATCTCCCTATCTTCTTTCTTGACATGGCTTTCACACTCTACCCAAGAATGTCCCCTCCCAAAATAAGCCAGGGAAAATAGTGACCAATAAAGAAATATTCAAAAATACTATCCATATGGATACAGGTCAATCAAACCATTGTTCATCTAATTAAAAGATAACCTTCCCTTCAAGAGTCTGGAAACATGTATGCCTTAGTTCAATTCCTCATCGCTACAGACATACCAAGTGTACTCAAAACTGCAAATACTAAATATGCATAAGGCAGGGATGTACTGCACACACTGTGACATGCTGCCTGATTTTCATGTTATTCTATGAATTACTACATTTTGATCCTAATATGTTCTTACTAGCTGCCTTTTTAAAATCTATTCTTGTAGCTCTCTTCTGTATCATGTTAATATTGAAGGTTTTAAATTGAGAAACTAGTAACAGAATAATTGGGGACAAAAGTACATTTCCTATGTGGACTACAGAAATTGAACTCCTGGATTCCTGTGAAATCCAATTTGACGTCCTCTCCACCCAACACACACATGGACACACGCAGCATACATTAATTGACACAATTGCCCTTTGGCCAAGGACAATTTTAATATTATCCATTTTATTACTATCGAGATATGTTGTAAAAGCATTTTTATGTGTCTTATAGCTATTCATTATATTGTCTCTGTTAGGTATTATTTTGGGTATCTATGATGCAAAAGAAACCACCATAAATGAAATCACATAAAACAGCAACCATTTTGATGTACTCACAATTTTATTCATCAGAAGTTTGTGCAGACCACAACGGCGAGGACTCATTTTTCCTTCTAAATGACTGAGCCTAGGTGGTTCAGAGAAGTGAAAATGGCCATGATGGCGTACCTGGAGCCACATGTCTGAGGTCTCAGTTTTGGATGTTTTAGCTGCTTAAAAATATTTTATTCAATCACATGTCTGACTCCTGGGCTGGGCTGGCTGGACTGGCAGAGGCTGTCCAGGCACCGTTGTCTCTTTTTCTCTCTGCACGGTCTCTAGGTTGGTGGACTCTTTACATAATGACGGGCTTCTCCCTGTGGCAGCATTCCAAGAGGCCTAGGTAGAAGCTGCAAGGCTTCTTATGAAGTAGCTTTGGAAATCCCAGAATGTTTCTTTCCTCACACATTCAATTGCTCAAGTAAAAAATTAAGGAAAACCCAGATTCAAAGGAAGTAGAATCAGACTTCACTTCTTAATGGGAGAAGTAGCAAGAATTTGAGTCCATCTATAACATGTGACAGACTCTGATGTCCCTATGAGGCTCATACTCACATTGATACATAAAAGCATAGTCAACTTGATTACACAGTTGTCACTGTTTAATTCATGCAAGTTATACTGAAAGACTTCCACATGCTGGCTCCTTTTCTATTCCCTGATTCTACCCTAGGTTCTGCATTATCAAATTATTCACACTACCCAACAATTAAAGATTCCCTACCCTAATCCCACATTTCACTATCAAATAGGTTTTATTTTGTGTGAAACTTTTAGTTCAATCTAATTCATTATTATTGTAACTTATATCTAGAGTTTTGTAGGCATGATGTCTTTGGAACTATTAACAAAAGTAGATGATTCCCACAACCTTCCAATGAATGTTGTTTCTGTATCATATCCTTTTTATCTGAGTAAAATGCCATAGATATGTAAGGTCTCAATAAAGATAGCAAAATTTAAGAGGCAATAAGAAAATAAAAGCCAAGAAAAAAGCAATAGAAAAATAATGAAATAAATAAAGAAGTCATGTTGGATGTTATTTTCTATAATTACATGTCAATTTAAATAAAATAATATTAGCTCAAAAAGGACTATTTTAATGTTAACTAATTCAATGTTTTCTATGTACAGTACACAGTTGATCTCATTTTAAAAACACATAGAAACACAATTTTGTAGGAACTATATTTTCAAAAATTGGAAAAGGCAAGCTCTTTCAAATGTTATAATGCGATTTCCTGCTTTTTAGAGTTATGCAATTTCTTAGTTTAAATTCTTCCAGGTGGAGTTTAACATATTAGCATCCACTTGATGGAAGGAGAAAAGAAATGAAGCAAAGGCACTACAATATATTCCCATTTCAATTTAAGATTATTTTTACTCAGAATTATTACCAAGATAATACTCAACAGATTTGTTAAACTGTTGTGGCAAAACAATTTGAGTAGCACAAAAAGTGTATTCATGATACTGCAAAACAAATTATATGGCTTTCCTAATGAGAAAATATTAATAGGATTAGAAACTTTGGTCTCTAGACATATTGTGACAAAAAGAAAAAAATCATGGTAATACTATTCATCTTCAAACACTTTATTGCTTCACTTTACGAGTTCAAAATGAATAAACTAGAGTTCATGTGTGTTCCTCACTTTATGAATTGAATTCAATTTTTAGCTACTATATAAGCTTTCTGATAGTTTTTTTCTTAAGAGATTTAGTATTGGTATGCTTTGGGGCCATTTTATTAATCCAGAAAAATACACGTTTACCATATGAAAGTAAAACATCTGAGAATGCATGAAAAACAACACCAATTTGCTAAATTGTCTTTCTCGCTAGAATAAGAACATGCATTTGATTCATAGATGAGGAAGGGAATATAGATACAGATATTCAAGGCACACACACACACACACACACACACACACACATATCCATAGTTAAGTAACAAGACAAAAATGGTTATATGTCCCATAACTGATAAGTGGTTAGAAAAATTCTGTTATGATGTTCACAACAGTTATGAGATTTTTGTTCTGCTTTTTCTACTGTGAAATAAGAGAGATATTTTTCAGCATAATACAACTCTTCCATTTACTTAACAATTTTCAGTTATTAGAAGCAGATGGTGTTTTGGTGGTAAACACAATTAATTTACATTTTAGAGAATTTACTTAATTAGAATTGGACTCCATGTCTCACATGCATTGGATCTCATCATTATACATCCTGTTTATAATTCTACCAGCTGTCATAAATGTACACTTATTTTTTCAATTCATAAAAAACATGATTTCTAAACAGGAGATAATCTATCCATTTTCCTGCAAAACCTGGAAATGAAATACATTATTTTAAAATTTAATTTTAAAAGGATGTTATAAGCCATCAAATTACCTTTCTTAAAATGCATGAAGAATTCCAAGTATCTACAAATTTTAGTGCATGTCACCATTTTACATCTCTTCAATTATTTTCATTTCAAAAGTATTAACCAAAATATTTTATACTTTGAAGATCTATAAAAATACTAATGATGATAACATACATGTTTATTAGATCATGAACATACTCTGCTTATTCACTTTTTAAAAAAAAATGTTATCAAAGTAGATTATATAAAAAAACCAAATAGTCTGATGAAAAATAAAATCTTTACCCAATTTCCAGATGTTCTACATAATGCTACTCATTGAAATCACTGACATTTTGTTCATAAACCTTGTATGTTCATGTATGTGTGTGTGGTTTGTGTGTGTGTTTGTGTGTGTTTCCTCTTAATCTAATATTATACTGCTGAATTAAATATAATAATAACTTAAGATTATTAATTTAAGTTATTTACATTTTAACATTTATAAAATATACCTTTTTTGTTACTTTGTTCTTATTATAAAGAATAACACTTTCTTATGAATATAAGTTCTGTCATACCTGTCATGAATCACCAGCAAAGACACTGTGAGCATATTATTCTTTTGCTTCAGAAAGGTGCAATTGATAATTTATTTTGAGTATTTACCTGTTGTAAATAGTACACTATTACTTAGCATAGTAAGTATGCTATGGTTAAGTAAGTATAAGGCTATAGTTAAGACTTATGCATTTTTTTTTAATTTTTAAAATTTATTTTTAACTTTCTTTAGATACAGGGTGTTACCATGTTACCCAGGCTGGACTCAAATTCCTTGACTCAAAACCTCTGGACTCAAGCAATACTCCCACCTCAGCCTCCCAAGTAGCTGAGACCACAGATGAGAATCACTGTACCCAAGAGTTTTGTATATGTAATCTAACTAGAATAAAATTGTAAGGAATATTTTAACTTTTTAAAAAACTTCTTAAGCTTAATATTTTCTTAGAAACTATTCCTAACAAGTTTTGGGGATTAGATTGATATTTGATTTCCACTTATTTTACTTATGTCTAACAACAAATTAATTCTAAGTCACTATTAAAAATAATTTCCAAATATTGTAAATAATAATTTAGGGTACAAAAGTAATATTTAAGTGGTATGACTTCTCTTAACAGTAACACACCATAATTAATGGCTTACATTTACATTTTATATCTTGTTAACAGGTTTTACTGAACCAAAAAATAATCATCAGTAAAAATAAATTATCCTTGCTGGTGATTATTTACTTGACTGCTGTATCAATATTTCAGGCATAAACTAATTTTTTACCCCGATTTAATGGAAAGTTTATATTGTCAGGAAAAATATGGAATCTCATATTCCCACTAAATATTAGCAAAGCTCTCAAATAAATATCTTTAATGATTAACAATAAACTTTTTTTAACTATACTATGAAGAATTTTTAGACTTATAGGATATAGTGTTTAGATGTCTCTTTTAGCATTAAGCTTTAGTTTACCCCTCCTCCACCATCAATTATTTAAATAGACTTTTCATTTTCTCAGATTTATCATTTATCTCTTTTGAAGTAATAACAAAATAATCACATTACAGACCCACAAGGAATTTTGAAAAGCTGCCCCATATTCCTGTTAATCTAAAGGCTGAATGCATGTCCCAGACTGTACACATACCCAGACAAGACCTAGAGAAGGAGAAGGTACCAGGCTGTGATCTTTGGCTGCAAAAGTAGAAAGCAAAAATTATGGCTCTATTGTAAACTGTCTCCGGTTTGAACGTGTGCCGTCTCGTACAGATTTCCCTTATAAGAGGGTGAAAAATATACAGTCAAAATATTTAAGGAAATCTGTCCAGTCATTACCGGGCTACTGAATCATATCATCCTAGATATTAACCATAGGAAGGTAGACTAAAATATAAAAACAAGTACTTAAAGAAAAGTAGGAGAGAACTCAGTGATTACAAAATCTAGGGAATACAGATTATTCAAGGAAAGTTGCTAAAAAAATACTCAGCCAAGAATAAAAATAACCAATGGGGATGGAGGAAAATATCAGGGTTGTTGCAATATATTATCTAAAATCTGAAATATAAAGTTTTTAATTAAGTGGCATGCAAGGAAATAGGAAAGTATGTACACATACAGGGGAAAGAAAGACAACCTAAAATTTCTCTGAGGAGTCAAACATTTTGGAGTTAATAAACAAAAACTTTAAATCACCAGTATACATGTGTTCAAAGAATAAAGGAAACTATTATAAAATGGAAAATTAAAGGAAGGTATGGCAGTGTTTTCTCACCAAATAGAAACTATCAATAAATAGAAATCATAAAAAAGGAGTCAAAAAAAAATCTGAGAGCTGGTAAGTACAATAATTAATTTTAAAAATTACTAATGACTAGAGGAACTCAATGGAATATTTGAGCTGGGAGAAATACTCGGTAAACAGAAAGGTAGATCAATAGAATTTACCGCAGATAAGGAACAGAAAGAAAATGGAGAAAAATGAAGAGAGCCTCACAAAACGGTGGAACACCACCAGTTGTACCAATATAACCATAATGAGAGTCCCAAAAGGTGAAGAGGGAGAGGCACAAGTAATACTTGAGAAATCATGGCAAAAAAAAATTATGTATATTCAATGGAAAATATCAAATCTCCATATTCATGAGAATCAATGAAGACGATAAAACAAGTAGGATAAAAACAAAGAGGTCCACTTAGACTGATCATATTCAAAATAATAAAGACAAAAACAAAAATTTCAAGGCTGCAAGATAAAAATGAGTCATTGATTTGAGCGAACCTTAATAAGTGAACAATTGACTTTTTCTTAGAAACTGTGGAGACCAAAGACAGTGAGATGATACTTTTAACAGGCTGAAGGAAAAGAACGCCAACCCAAAATTTAGTATTCAGCTACATTCTCCTTCAAAAATTAAGGAGAAATTTAAAACTTTTTCAACCAAGCAAAAATGGAGAGAATGGATCGTGAGCACCCTTTCCATACAATGAATATAAAAGGGAGTCTTTTGGCTTAAATAAAAGGAAACCAAACACTAACTCAAATTCATGCAAAGAAATAAAGAGTATTGGTAAGGCAAAATTCATAAATATTAAAAAAGGCAGTACAAACATATTTTACTGTAACTATCCTTCTATCATTTTAAAAGAAAACTGCATTATTAAATACTATAAAACTTTATTGATAGCCTTAAAATGTTTAAATATGTATTTCGTATGATGGTATTAGTACAATGGATGGAGAACATTCCACAAAATTACAACAGTATGCATTCTTCTCAAGTGTATATGGAATGTTCTCTAGGGTAGACTGTAAGTTAGATTATAACATAAGCCTTAATAAATTTAAAATGATTGAAATCATAAAAAAACATGTTGTCCGATCACAGTGAAATTAGATTAGAAAGTAACAACAGAATAGAATTTAGTCAACTCACAGATAAATGAAAACTAAAAAATAAACTCCTAATAACCAATGGATCAAAGAAAAAATCACAAGGGATATTACAAAATATTTCGAGATAGATGAAAATAAATACACAATGTAAAAAAAAAGCTAAAAGGATTTAACTGAAACAGTGAGTAGAGGGAAATTCATAGATATAAATGCCAATATTAAAAAAAGATGAATGATCTTAAATCAATAACCTAATCTTCCACCTTAAAACACTAGAAAAAATGGAACAACAAGACCAGTGCAAGCATAAACAAAGGAATAATAAAGATTTGAGTGTAAATAAATGGAGTTCAGAAGAGAAAAATAATAGAAAACATCAAGCTAAAGTTGTTGAAAAGATTAAAAAAATGGTAAATATCTAGATAGACTGACCAAGAAAAAGGGAGAAGATTCAAATTTCTATTACAAAATCATACATTTTGGCCTTGTAGAAATAAAAATGATTATAGGGAAAAACTACAAACAATTATATATCAAAAAATTAGATAAATTAGATGAAATGGATAAAGCTTACATACAAAATATTAAAACTGAATCAAAAAGAAGTACAAAATCTGAAAAAAGCCTTTAAAAACTAGACATTAATTTTGTAACCAGAAAACTTCTCACAAGACCAGAAAGAGTTTGATTCACAATGAATTCTACCAAACATTTGAAGACAATTAATAGCAAACTTTGTCAAACTATTCCAAACCATGGAAAACGAAGGAAAATTTCATAACTATATCAGGCAAGAATTACTCTGATACCCATAATAGACAAATACATCAAAAGACAATAAAAATATAGACTGATATTCCCCATTGTTGTATAAATAAGCCAAAAGTTGTCCCTGTATATTGGCCATATGTTGCTTACTTTTTCAAAGTCAGCTGGCACCATTAGCTCAAAAGCCTGCTAACACAAACTCAAATTTTTATGTGTCCAGTTGCTTTACACAGTGTCCAAATAAGCATATATTTTAGCCATTTAGAGCCTACTACTTTGCATACTCCAAAAAAACTATATATCAAATTTGCTATCAACATATAAGAAAAACTCTGAGGCTGTAAAAGACCCCAAGCCACAGCTGCCCTTAGGAATTCTCTGACTCAGAGACTCCTATTGTGCTGCTAAATGATAGCATCTTGACAAGTAAGGCCCCTCTCCTATTCCCTTATCTCCAAAAGGTACACTGCCCCTCTCCTCCTTATGAAAGGTGCCCTTGTACTTTGTGTCTAAAAGGTCTCATTCTGTAAAGGACTTACCCTCAAATGCAAGCCTGTGGAAGTGGTATCTGAGTAAAACACATTGTGTGCCACTGCCTTTTCACGGCCACATATTTTTCATTGATCAGCCCTGAAATCTAGCCTCTCTACACTTAAGAACATAAATGCAGGCCAGGTGCAGTGGCTCATGCCTGTAATCTTAGCACTCTTGGAGGATGAGATATGAGGACTGCTTGAGCTCAGAAGTTCCAGACCAGGCCAAGCAAAAGCGAGACTCTATCTCTATTAAAAATAGGAAAAGTAGCCGAACATTGTGGTGAACACCTATAGTCCCAGCTACTTGGGAGGCTGAGTCAGGAGGATCACTTGAGCCCAGGAGTTTGACGTTGCAGTGAGCTAGATGACACCACTGTACTCTACCCAGGGCTACAGATTAACAGAGTAAGATTTTGTCTCAAAAAAAAAAAAATATATATATATATATGCAAAAATCCTCAAACGAAATATTAACAAACCAATTCCATCAATATACAAAGCATTATACACCACGCCAACATGGAGTTTATCGCCAGAATGCAAGGAAATTTCAACATACAAAAACAATCATTTTAATACACCATGTTAATAGAAGAAAGGAAAGAAACTGCATTATCATTTCAAAAGAAATAGAAATACCACTTGACAAAATCCAACACATTTTTTAATAAAAATACTTAACAATCTAGTACTAGAATGGAACTTCTGCAATCTGATAGCTGCATGTATAAAGGACCTCACACTTAATATTGTGTTCAATGGTAAAAGGCTGAAAACTTTCTCCCTAAAGTCAGAGACAGGACAAAAATATCTGCTCTTGCCACTTATATTCAACTTTGTAAAGGTATATCAAACCAGTAAAATTAGACAAGACAAATAAAGAAAACTCATCAAGTCATTACGTAATACGTAAAACTATCTCTATTTGCAGATGACGTGATTATGTATGTAGAAAAATCCTAACAGATTCATAAAACAATGCTAATAAACAAATTTATCAAATTTACAAAATACAGTATCAATATACAAAATCAGTTGACCTTCATTAAAATGTTAACTACTTTGCTTCAAAAGATAATATCAAGAAAGTGAAAAGACTACCCAAATAATGGGAGAATATCTTTGCAAATTATATGCCTGATTAAGATTCTATTACCCAGATAATAGTAGAGCTCCTACAACTTAACAATAAAAATGAAAAATAACCTATATAAAATGTGGATAAAAGATTTGAATAGATATTTCTCCAAATAACATATAACTATGGCTAATAAATACATGAAAAAGTTTCAACATAATTTACCTATAGGAATACTCAAAAAAATTCCAACAAAATACCACTTCCCACATACTAGTAAGGCAATACCCAGAAAACAGACAACAACAAATACTGATGAGGATTTGGAAAAATTGGAACCCTTATACAATGTTGATAAAAATGTCAATAATGCAGGACTTCAAAAGACAGTTTGGGAGTTCCCCAAAGATATAAATAGAATTACTACATGAACCAATAATTTCACACCTACGTATATATCTAAGATAATTAAAAGCATTTTCACAAAAAAAATGTACATAAATGTTCATGGCAATGCTATTTAGAATATTCAAAAAGTGGAAAGCATCCAATGTACATTAAGTGATGACTGGATAAAGAAAATATTGTATATCCATAAAATGGAATATTATCTGGCAATAAAATGTAAGCACAGGCAAATATGGAAATGTGAATAAATCTTGAAAACGTATGGTAGGCCAAAGAAGCCATACTCAAAAGACCAAATTTTGTATAAGTCAGTTTTCATGAAAGATTCTGAATGGGAAAATCTATAGAGACAGAAAGTAGATTAGTGGAATTTAGGACAGGGGTGAGAGGAGATGGTAATAGAGATGGGTCAGTGACTGCTAAAGGTACGCAGTTTCTTTTTTGCGTGATGAAAATGTTTCAAAAATTAATTATGGTGATGGTGCACAATCTTATAAATATACTAAAATACATTAAACTGCATGGATTAAATGGATGAATTAATTGTGCGTGCATTATATTTCTATAGATTTATTTGTAAAAGTAAATCCTGACATTTAAAATGAAAGATTTTCAAAAATTTAAGTTCTATGATTATGAGCTCTGTTTTCATATAAGGTAGTTTTCTTGCAAAATATATATAAAAGTCAAAAATATAAAGAATTATATAAATCAACCAATAAACCAAGCCTAACCTCATTGCTCAAGTTCTTCCACCGTGAAAAGTTTACTGTTTTGTTTTTTTTTTTTAATTTCAATAGATTTAGGAGCTACAAGTGTTTGGTGTTACATGCATGAATTTTATAGTGGTGAAGTAAGGAATTTTAGGGTACCATGACCCAATTAGTGTAATTGTACCTGACAGGACATTTTTTATCCCTCACCCACCACATACCCTACCCTCTTCTTAATTTCCAATGTCCATTATTCCACTTTGTATGACCATATATACTCATTGTTTAACTTCCAGTTTTAAGTGAGAATATGTAATATCTCTTTTTCTATTTTTGAGATATTTTATTTAAAATAATGGTCTCCCATCCCATCCAAATTACTGCAAAAGACATTATTTCATTGCTTTTTATGGCTGCATAGTACTACATAGTATATTTATACCACATTTCGTTGTCCACTCATCAGCTGATGAGCACTTAGGTTGACTATTTTTGCAATTGTGATAAACATTCAGATGTCTTTTTGATGTAATGACTTTATTTCTTTTGAGTAGATAGTAGTGACATTACTGGATCAAATGGTAGGTCTAGTCTTAGTGTTTTAGAATCTCCATCATATTTTCTATAGAGACTGTACTAATTTATATGCTCACCAACAGCATATAAGCATTTCTTTTTCACTGCATCTGTGCCAACATCTATTATTTTTTGACTTTTTAATAATGGCCATTCTGACAGGGGTAAGGTAGTATTTCATTGTGGTTTTAATTTGCATTTTCCTATTAATTAGTGGCATTGAGCATTTTTTCATGTGTTTGTTGGCCATCTGTATAACTTCTTTTGAGAAAAATCTGTTCATGTCTTTTGTCTGCTTTTTGATGAATTTTGGGGGTTTATTTTGATACTTAAGTTCCTTGTAGATTCTGATTATTAATCCATTTTCAGATGCATAGTTTGAAAATATTTTCTCCTATTCTATAGGCTGTCTATTTACTCTGATGATTATTTCCTTTTCTGCACAAATATGTTTTGGTTGAATTAAGTGTCATTTATTTATTTTTGTTATTGCTATATTTGCTTTTAGAGTCTTACTCATAAATTCTTTGGCTAGGCCAATGTCCAGAAGAGTTTGTCCTGTTTTTTTCTAGGATTTTATGTTTTCAGGTCATGCATTTAAGTTTTTGTTCCATCTTGAATTAATTTTTGTGTATAGTAAGAAATAAGGATACAGTTTCATTCTTTTGCATATGGCTATTCAATTTTCCCAGCACTATTTATTGAGTATGTCTTCTTTTCCCCAATATATGTTTTTGTCTGCTTTTTCAAAAATCAGTTGGTTGTAGTTATATGGTTTTGTTTCTGGGTTCTTTATTATGCTCCATTGATCTGTATATCTACCTTTAAACTAGTACTGTGCTATTTTGGTTACTATAGTCTTGTAGCATAATTTGAATTTAGGTAATGTGATATCTCTAAATTTGTTCCTTTTGCTTAGGATTGCCTTGGCTCTCATGCTCTTTTTTAATTCCACATGAAATGTAGGATTTATTTTTCTGATTCTGTGAAAAAAAATGACAATAGTATTTTGATGGCAATCTCATTGAATCTGTAAATCACCTTGGGTATCATGGACATTTCAACAATATTGATTCTTTCAGTCCATGAATATAAAATAAGGTGTGTTTCCATTTGTTGTGTCATGTACAAATTTCTATCATCAGTGTTTTGTAGTTCTCTTTGTAGAGATCTTTCACCTACTTACTGAGGTATAGTCCTAGCAAAATTAATCAAACAACCCTTCAAACAGATAATTCACAATGATCAAGTTGGTTTCATCCCAGGGATGGAAGGATGGTTCAACATATGGAAATCAATGTATGTTATTCATTACATAAACAGATTTAAAAACAATAAAAACCGTATGATCATCTCAGTAGATGTAGAAAAAGCATTTTATAAAATGCAACACCCTTTCATAATAAAAGTCTTCAACAAATGGGCATCAAAAGATCATACCTGTGAATAATAAAAGCTATATATGACAAACCACCAGTCGATATAACACTGAATGGGGAAAGGTTGAAAGGATTTCCCACTAAGAACTGGGACAAGACAAGAATGCCCACTTTCACCACCGCTATACAACATAGAACTGGAAGTCCTAGCCAGAACAGTCATCTAAGTTGAAAAAGAGTAGATCAAACTATCTCTGTTTGTCAATAATACGATCTTGTATTTAGGAAATCCTAAAGGCTCCTCCAAAAGATTCCTTGAATTGATAAATAAATTCAGTAAAGTCTCATATTTCAAAATTAATGTACATAGCTCTGTATCATTTCTATACACTAATAACAAGCTTAGAGTCAAATCGAGAACTTGAAATTTTGCTTTTATTCTACATTACTAGTGGTTTATATAGCCAAATTGCCTGGAATTGAATCCTAACTCATTATTTTTCTGTTGTGTTACCTTGGTAAAATTATTTAATCTGTCTGTGGCTTATTTTCCATCTTTATAAACTTAGAAGGTTCTAGTGAAGACTAAATAATTCGATCTTTGTAAAGTACATATAAAAATACTTGACATGTAGCAAGTGTTATATAACTGTTAATGTTATCATAATATTATCACACACAAGCACACACACAAATATGTTTGTGCAGGAAATTGTTAACATATATGTAATATTTACTATGTGTTAGATATTGTTCTAAGTACTTTGAATATAAATATAACCTAATAAGGAGGATTTATTAAATTGGTAGCTTTAAATCTTTTTCACTTAAATGCATATCAAGGTCAAACTTAAGTCAATTTATGTAACAATCATTGCTAATTAAAATTCTAGTAAATAGAACTTTATGCAGAACCAACTGAAGGATATAAAGGAAGAATATGTATAAGATTAAAAACCAAAGGGTAAGTGGTAGGCTAAATAGAATAGATATATTTTAAGGGGTTTAATGACATTTATTGAAACATATTCTTTGTAATAATATAATAATCAATGTTTAAAAATATATTTTCATAAACAAAAGTTGATTATTAAATGAATAATCATAATGCAATATTAACTGACCTTATTTTTATAAGCCTATGTTTTCAGAAAAATATAAAAGTTGAAAATAAGGCATTTTATTTAGCAGGGTAGTGTTAGTTACATTTTGGATCGAATATATCTTTCCACATCTTTAATAGATTTAATATCAAATGCTTTGTAATACTGACCTAGGAAAGGATTATCAAAATTTCTGTGGCCATTTACACATTTTCTTTTTGATTTTTATATGTCTGTAAAACTGAAGAGTTAGTGATAAGTAAGAGAAAAAGAATAAAGTAGGGAAAGAAAAAGAGATAAACAATTATTAGAGCTTTGAACATATACCAGTCAACTAACCAAAAGAAAAATTTTTTATCACTTTTCAATGAATGGACTCAGTCTAAATTCGCTATCATCACTGTTTAATGTGTATTAGATAAAATTTATCTTTTTGTGTGTGTGTTTGGGTGTGTGGCTGTGTGTGGGGGTATGTGTGTTTATGTTAATGAACAAACAAGAAAAAATTCTCTGAGTTCTAAACCATTGAACTACATGATTTTGAACTTATTTATGAAAATACTATATGTTCAAATTCTTATTGATTTTGTCTCTGAAGAAACAACTGAAACGATCATACATGGAGAAATTGCTTCTGAGGGAAAGATATTTTTGGGGGAAATTATTGCATTGACTAAGGAAGCAAGGAGACTAAGTCCCCTCTTCACACAATTGTTATTTCATTCACTAGTGTTACATGAGAGACAAGTGTCAGAGCCCAAGGACACAGGAACAATTATACTGTCCTGGGAACAAGGATGATGCTCTGTAGGGACTTGAATTCTAGAATAAATCATTGGAATTGTGTTGGCGGCAGTAGGGACATACTGTTTGAAAGTAAATTTATCACATGTGGTTACCATGCTGACTAAAATAATACCCAACAATATACAAACTTAACCATTGTTCGTCAATGGGAATTATTTTAGTCATTGTTAGTGTATTTTTTCTTTAAATTGTAAGTGGAAATATATCTGGTATCTGAGAATATACTGACAGCATAAGCAATAATAGGCTAATTTTATAGTGTTATCACTTTTTTTTCTTTCTAGTAATAATTCATTTTAAATATAATGCCATGGCCCACAAAAGCTTACATAATTTTCAAGTCTAAATTGTATAATAAGCCCAATTTCTCAGAAAGATAATGACCATAATTAGAAGTTATATTCCTAGCAGAAACTAGTCTCAATGAGAAAAGTCATGCATACTTTGGTGTTTAAATATTCAGTGTAAGTGTGTTGCCCATTTATTCTTATTACTTGATGAATACTAAGGGAAAAATAAACCTGGTGGAAGAAATAAAAGACTTCCAGTGTGTTGAAAACTACAGAATTAGCTTTGTGTTCGTATATTCTTTCCTTTCTCAGATACTATGTGTGACCTGCTTGTTTCTTTATTTCCACTACCATAATTCATCCTTTGCCCTGAGTCTTGAGACAGAACCATCCAAGTTCCCAGTATCCTCTACCATGCAATGTCTCAAATATGGCCCCTAGATCCATTCTCCTTATGTGGAGATTTAACACTAAAAATCAAGGAAAAGATATAAGCTTAATTCCTTCCTGCATTTATTCTTTGAAGTCATTTAATAAGCATTTATTGATCATCTATGTGTGTTAAGAGCTGAACAGACAATGATGAGGAGAGTATGTCAAAGAGCTTTAAAGTATTTACATAAACATCCTCACCCTTATTTTAACTTTAAACAAAAAGACTTTTTCACATGCACACATACACAATGCTTTTAAGGATAATGAGTTTCAACATGGATAGATATTAATAATTATAATTACAGGAGTAGCTTAAAATGTTGATAATTATTCTGACCACTGTTTTACTTGCAAGTAAGGTGGGTAATGACAATGTTTCAAATATGAAATTATTATTTCATTACATGATCTCAAGTAAGTAAAGTAAATATGAACATACAAAAGAAGATACATTTTTACTGATAGATCTCTAATCGTTTGGTATTTTAATCTATGAAAAGGTTTTGACTTACAGTGCTACAGTCTAACAAATATTTGTGGAGTTTGCATAGAAACTGGTGGGATTTAAATTATACCTCCCCTGTGCATTTGTCTCACAGTCTTGTGCAAGTTAATCCAATATCTAAGCCTCAGTTACATCATCTTTAAAATGGAGATAATAATATCAACTGATAGATTTATTATGTAGATTAGGTTAACTGTGGTAAAATGATTAGTGCAAGTGTCTAGAACACAGTAATATCTCAATAAGTGGTAGCTGTCATTTAACAGCATATTAGAAATAGAGCAATATTCCTTCCTACAAGTGAAGTACTTTCCACTAGGCAAATCATGGAGATGTAATTCTGAAAGCCACATTTCTGAACCTTGTGGAACTATGATTCTACTTTTACATAGATTTGGAAAATTCTGGAACATACATTGGAAATGAAAGAGCAAAAAATATTTTTGAAATTATCCAATTTAGCTTTTCTTTTATCACCAGTTCCCTTTGAAATTTCTCTCACCCTGAACTATCACTCTACTAATTTTCCTAAATTTCTTAATTTCTTGCTGTTTACTTCTAGATTGCATAAATCTTTTATTTCTATACTAATGAATAGATAATTTTCATTATCTAAAATATTTATATACTTTAAGTTTTTATATCCAATAGCAAAACAAAACATATGATTAACTCCTATTTCCAGGAAAACATTGTTTTATTAATTAGAGATAGATGTGATTTTTCTTTATTAAACTCTTTTATTTAAGGCTCATATTAGACACACTTTAGTTAAGTTTTCCTACTCATTAAGTGAAATGTTTGCTCAAAGATGTAACAGAATGGGATCTGTTAGGGGAAAAAATTTTGGAAGGGTGTGTACCATTCACAGTCATATATAATACCATTAATTGTTGATAAAGATGTTTCAGAAAAAGTGACAGTGTTAATATTAAATGTATCATGAAAATTTTTAATAGTGATTAGAATAAATTAAGCTAAAATTACAGTGCTGTTAATAAAAACATCATCACAATGCAATGTCAATTGTAAATGAGTGTGAGTTTGAAAGGACATGAGAGTTAAAGTAAGATGTCAATAAAAGTTAAGATTAGGGCATTTTATAAAAACAATGAAAGTAAAACCATCAAGCTTGTCTGTTGAATTTCAAAGGTGATTTATTTTAATCCAAAAAGAACTCATTAAAGTCATTTAATATAACATAGGTAATATTAATCACTGAAAAATAAGTTCAAATCTGTGGGAACAATTATACCCAGAAAGCAGAAGAGAAAATTTCAAGAAAAAGCCATTAGACATGTAGAAAGACATGCAAAGACTATCTCGTTTTTCTTTAAAAAAGTTAAAATTCTATCAAAATTGGAACTCTTTTGACATATCATGAAATTGCAATTGAACTAAATCCAAAGTATATTCAGAGTTGGATGCTGTGAATTAATGACTATTGGATGTGAATGTACAATGCCAGATCATGACACTTCTGTCCTACATCAATGAAAGGGATGGTATGAAAATCAACATTATCTCTTCATTGAAGATTATTTTTAAAACTGCCTCTGTTAAGTCCTCTATTTATAAGAGAAATATTTGATTTTTTTTGAAAGAGTATGTTGAAGAAACTTGTGTGTGTAAACAAAACAATTCACTACATCATGTGAAACTGGAGATTATACAGAGGTATTCATTAATTCTTGATATTAGGGTTTAGATTACACAGATCATATACATAATTATAATAGTATTTTTCTTAAAAATTAAATTCTGGAAAAATGTTCTTGCTCTCTTGCTTTTGAATTTGAAACAGGATTGAAGGAATGTTGAGTTATAACTGAAAAGTTGCATTAACACTAGGATTCAGCTCAGCTAAAGTCATTTTCTAAAGTTACGCACTTTCAATAAGAAGGCATAATGGGTAACTATGAACATGTAAAATATGTGGCTGTAACTAATCACTATTTTATATCGACAGGATTACTTTCAAAATTTAATTTCAACTACATCTAGAAAAAAAATCTAGTGTCTATTTCTGCACCTATAGAGTTATTTAAATGTTAATCATTCTAATCAGCAGATTTCATGGAACAATGAGATATAAAATGTATTTTCAAGACATTTTTGTATGACGCACTTTTGCAATAAGCCAAAATGGAAAGAACTGAAAATGTTGGAACAGCTTGTATGAGAAATAGCTCAAATCACCTCTCCTGACCTTTATAATCAGAAGAGTATGGATATGAAATTGTTAAGTACTGGTGGAACTAAATACAGAAAGTTCTTTTAAATGTATTAGGATTACTTGGAATTGAATATTTGTTTAGAATTTACTAATATTGTACAGGAAACAAATGATATGGAAAATAAGACACATCAATGTTACTTAAAATATCTATAGCTATGTACGGTAGACAGAGAAGTGAACAATTACAATGGAAAGGTATAAATTCTGTGGCAGTGAACTGCTGTGAATCCTTTGGGGACTGAGAGAAAATAAAAACAGGGTCTTTGCAAGACTGGAAATGAAAAGATACTTCATGGGGAATTAATATACACATACGCATGCACGCAC